>JAZGTJ010002117.1:8183-45594 GCA_036877575.1 Botia almorhae
CCCCCCTCCCCAGCCAGAGATGCTCTCCCCTTCAGCCTGCTTGTGCCACCGTGCCACCAGCGTTTGCCAGAGCTGTGGTCTGTGGCGTCTAATGCAGCATTACCAGCTGCAGTGCAAGCCTCTGCCTCTCTCTCTCTCTCTCTCTCTCTCTCACACACACACACACACACACACGCTCTCGCTCTGATGTTACCTGGGGACAGCACTGCTCCACATGCAACAGGTTTGTGATGAAAATACGCATTTACCAATTACTAACAGGGTCATGTACAGACTACGCATCCCCTGCATGACAGCAGAAATCACATGCAATCGACAAACCTGCAGCTTTTTACACCGCCTTTCTAAACAGGAAGCGTAGTGGTCAACTAGCGGAGGAAGAAGTCAACTGTGCCAAATCGTACAGACAGACAACTGGGAGTGAACAAAAAGCACCACATTGAGGAGACCGCTCTCAATAAACGATTCAAATTAAACCTCAGGAGAACATAGGCTAAATGATCTAAAACTCTTAAACAGATCCTTTAGCTCATCCGTTTACATTGACATACATAATAATGTGTCACGTTCAAGAAAATAAAGACAAATTTAATCAGCACTTTTTTATGTAAATGACATCTGATAATTTACTTTTTCGCATTGTTTTGGCATGACTTGATTCCAAGTCACAGCTCTTTAAAACAATAACAATCCAACGTCATACAGTCCTCACGAATAATAACTTGACCTTTCAGCCAATCAGATTAACCAGCTGTCTGCCCGGGATAATCCAATAGGATTTTGAGCTGCAGGAGAAGCGGCAGGCAGCAGCCAGCAGCCGATAGGAGGAGAGGTCTGTCACTCACTCCTCCGATGCGGCTGCTTTAGGAAGTCTAGCGCATGTGAACTGGACGCTCGCCAGTGCATAGTCACTAAGAGAGCAAGGTAAACAATTTCTCTCTCTATCCCTCTCTCGCTCGCTCGCTTGCGTTCCCTCTCATTCTAGCTCTTTCCCTGATTCCCTCCCATGACATTTACACCCTTTTATAAAAGTACTCCTTCTCAACACATATATAGCCCTGAATTTAATGGGAGACACAGGGAGAGTAAGACAGATACAAACGTGTATATAAGAAAGTACAGTAAATATGACTGCGTCATTACTTGTGCTTCCTGTAAATGAGCACAAACCTTGTCGATGATAGTGAAACGTCAAAACAACACAACTGCCCCATTTACTCTGTCTGCGGTCTCTCTTGACGCAACGTTCCTGATGGTTCCTCTTTGAGAAACATCTCGAGTCGTGCCTCTTCCACCTGTTCTTCTGATGTTTCTACCTGAGCTTTCACCATATATGCGACATAAAATACGTGGTACCCACAAAGTCATTTCTAAAGTCGCCTTACCTGTTGTCTTAAGAAGGCGGGGGAAGATCGCGTTCAGATCTATCTGAGTTTGTTGAATATCACTTACCTGTCACTAGAAGCCAGCTTTGAGCTATTGTTTTGTGTACAGATATACAGTATCATCTGTAAACATGCGTACTGTGACATAGACACTTTCTGTGTCTGCTGTATTGGACTACTGATCGAAACAACACAGTTTCAGAACCTTCGAGAACAGCGTTTGTTTTATTAGCGCTTTTATATTGTTAACGTTTTTGCTCGTTCGCATTGTACACACCTCGCGACGCCATCACACGCCCAGCATCGCACTCACACACACGTTGACACACACACACGCCAAACCTCTGAATCACAGACACACACACAAAACCGTGGACTCTAGAACCGTCTCAAATTCTGAGCATCCATGTCTGAGCAACGATTCTGTAGAACGGACAAAATCGTGAAGTCAGAGAGAGTGAAAGTGTGGAGAAGAAAGAGATGGAGAAGAAAAGAAGTGGATGAAAGGCGGACGAATAGATGGAGGGCTGGGGCACTCACAGGTAGGAGAAAATCACACATGTCCGAATCCTCTCCTCCTAGCTGCTGTTTTCCTCTCGACGTGAAAAAGTGACGTAGCAACTAATCCAAAATCTTTTTCTCTCTCTCCCTCCCTCCCTCACTCGCTCACTCTCTCTCTCTCAGTCCTCCACCCTCTCTCCTGCTCGCTCTATTTTCATCTTGTTGCAACAGCAGAATCGCTCTTTCAGACCGCTGTTTTTTTTAGACAGACACATGTCTGCATAAACAGATCTCTAATACACACGTACAAACACGCTCGTTGTGATCACCCAGACAGAGTTACCACAAAAACTCCCACAATCCCTCTGCGTCCTTCTCCCTCACTTGGTCTCTGTCTATCTCGCTCGCTCGTTGTGACGCAGCACTTAATTCTTGGGTCTTTTTCGCTCTGTTACGGCCACACAAATGCAGCTTCTTGAAAAATCCAACCTGGCAACACGCTCGCTGCTGCATAGTGAGTGGGAATGAGAAAGACAGAGGGCGAGAGGGTAACAGGGCAGTTTGCTACCCTATCTAGTGTCCTCCTCCCCTGTCCTCCAATAACTGTGTCTCTATCCATCAGCACCCCCCATATCGTCAGTGTCTCATCTGCCTCTCTGAGAACGCTCTGGTGTCTCGCTGAACTGAGACGACCGTGCTCCTCTGATCACCTGACAGCCTTCAGCTTTTAAAGGCACATCGCAGAACTTTGGTTATGTAACAACTGGGCTGTTTTGTTTCTCGTGTTTTTAATCTCGGCCTATTTCCTTGGCCTGTTCGAAATGTCTCAGGCTGTCAGGGGACAGCCAGACATGATAATATGGGTTGGGAAGGAAGGACTCTTCAATTTTTAAACATTAGAACTGACATTTGTAATTTGGTAACATTCTATCAGTTAGACCGATATGTAGCTAAACGAACATTAAAACTAGTTGTTTTGACATGTAGGGTAAGATTTAATATAACATGATTAAACAATAAAAATAAATCATGGAACGCAACATCAGGATCGCATAGACTTCCTGTTTTGAGACGACAGATCTGTAACCACGGAGACAGACGGAATGGATGATTCCGTCAACGAATTCAAAACCTACATGATGTATGAGGGAAAGGCGAGGGTAAACCTCTGCAGTCTCGTTCAAAAACAATATATTTAAAACGACTTAAAAATTAGGAACATCACCGGCAATCAATCATACGATAAACTTGAACTCGTTTTGCCTCTAAAATTACGTAATTTTCAGGTGATATTTTTCACCATTCTGATATGTAACTTATTTTACAGTCCAAATGCTTCATGGATAATAATCAAGCCCTGCCTTAATTCCTTTATGTTGAATATCTCATTTTGCTCCGGTTCTAGGTCTTGCGGTTCTAGGCTTCATGTTAAAAGTGATAAAAGGTCAAAGAAATTAATAAATTACAAAATCCTGACAGAAATATTAAATGACTCTGTTAATGTTTTAGCAAATATACAAAGACTAGAGGTAAATGTCAATATTTAGCTGGTTGACAAGGACCAGTTTGCCCCCGCTGGTAAATACCATGATTACACCAACTTGTTCCAAAAAGCATCTCTCTCCACTGACAACTCAAAAGTAACCATCTGACAGTTTAATAAACATATTAAAGTTTAATATTTTAACTATTATTTTTGAAAGCTTAAGCTTTAAATGTTTTTTCTCTGCCTTTTGCATTTTGTATCACAGCTCTGGAAAGCTTCTACAGTGAAGGGCTTGGGGCTATGTGTGTTCTTCTGGTTCCATCAGCCAATCAGAACTGTCAGAATATCATGTTCATGTTGCTCCAGAGTGATTGGTCACATACAAATTAGGTGATTGGCTAAAAAGGTTCAGTGGTTCCACCTCTTTAAACAGAAGCACCACCTATCAGAACAACTAAAACATTCATACATCTATTGTAATGATGATAGATGACAAGCACCGGCGCTATAGCCTCTCCACGCTCAGAGTCTCCTGGCACACTTTCATACGGACCACAATTCCCAGCATGCACCTCCCTCTGACATCTCAATTTAAGTGTGGAAGTGAGGCAGGTCAGTTGGCAGGGTGCACATCCGCCCGCAGTCTGGCACCAACAGCAAATGATAATCCGCCTCTCTATTCTAGTTTGTGTGAGCAGTGCACAGCTTGAAACAGTTTGCTGTGAGGTGTGTGATGTTATTCTTAGATATCTTTAATTAACGTTCGTTATGCATGCAGTAATCAAATGTCTGCTTCACGCCTAAGGAGGAACTTCTATGTCGGCTTAATGACTTTTTGAATAACCTCTCACTGTATTACAGCTTGGCACCAAAACACTGTCAACTGTGTATTGATTAAGTATGCGGGAAGACAGACAGACAGACCCTTTACAAACACACTCTACAATGATCTAGAACCGAATGGAGTTTGCAGACGTAACATATTAAATTCCATCCATCTTTACATACAGTCTCCGCGGGCTGCTTTTCTGAGCACAAACCTTGTCCACAATTCACTGTATGTTTCTGCCAACTGTTTCATTTCATCATATTTATTAGATGTGTTATGACTGGCTGTGATTGTCACGTTGCGCAGCAGTACCGTGTCTGGTGTGGACAGACAAACCCTTTGTCACTGGAAACTTGTCACATGGGCCAGTTTGGGACGTGGTATTAATTATTAATACAAATTCACTTCTCCAACGTAAAGTAATTATTCTACATTTGAGGTTTGATCTTTAATCTTCTCTAAGCTCTCTAACAGTTAACTTCGGCCCCATTTAGAGGGCATTTTTGTAAATGAACAAGAAGCTAGTAAACAAGAAAAATACAAGACACAACACTGGAATGCTAAGAAACATTGAAATGAATCAATGCAACTGTCTGCTATAGACAGTTTATGTCTATATGTTTGTCAATCGTACATGCTAACTAGCTCTCTTCCTGTCTGCTATTAATGCAGTCGTCATTTACCATCAAGCGGGTGGGTTAATTTTAGCAGCGTCATCTTTACATAGTTTCTCCACTTCCTGTAGACTTAATCTTTAACAGTAGGGGAGCTCGGCCAGCTGACTACAATGGATCGACAGGTCTCGACTGCCTCTCAAAGCTCAGGAGATGAATGACGCACTTTCGAGAGAGCTGCAACAGTGTCCGTTCAAAACAAATTGGGGCAAAACAGGGGCACGAGGGGACCTTGGCAGACAGAATAAAGAATACGCTAATATTTACATTTACATTTAGTCATTTAGCTGACACTTTTATCCAAAGCGACTTACATTATATCACACAGTAAGAGTGCGGTTAAAAAGTCTGATTTTCCTGATAGCTGTTTAAATTAGGTAGAGGGCAATGGGGACCTTGTGCTGCTTGGACATCGGTAAAGGATAAAATTGCAGATACTCGCCGTAGATTTTTTGCTTTATAATGATGCCACACCCAAAAGTGAATACATGTGACGGGCATCAATTTTTAATTTTTTATTACAAACCTACACAAAGGTTTTCTTGAGAGTGTTTGGTAATATGTAAACACATACCTTTACAGTCTTGTGGTTTGTCTCCGTCCTGGATCCACTGAAAAGTACAGGAGAAAACATTTTACATTAAAATACTGTAGTACTGAAATGTTATAAAAATTGTAGCATTGTTCAATTCAGCGATTTAGATGTCATAAAGTATTCTATGTGGTAAAAATTGCATGAAGTCTGTGCAATCTCACGGCGCAAAACTGCGCCGCCCAGCGACAAAATAAGTTAAACGCCTGCTTTGTTTACATCAGAAATAAAAGGTGCGCACTTCACTAAAAACACCATTAGCTGGGTATATAAAAGCTAACAATGGGGTAAAACGTCACATGTTTACCCCACAAAACCCCAAACATGCATAGATAAAAAGAACGACAAGTGAATCCATAGGTTACTTTAACTCAGTCATATAGTGTAATGAATACGCATTATCAGCTGAAGCTGCGCGAGCCATTCAACAAATCTGAGGCGATTTGTTTGTTCAGTCCAACAAAAACCAGTCTGGTTAATAGACTGGTGCCTGTTTGAAAACTTTATATGCTTTATTCATGGAAATAATAATCGAGCTGACCTGCTAGACGGAGTGGAAAGCTGTCTGGTGATGACATCGGTTCGGATGAAAACATGTTTCGTGGGTCTGGGCAGAGCGCACCGAGTTGTAAATAAGAACTGCGTAACATCCCATCTTTGCCGTGCCAAGTAGGCCAGGCCATCCACACACGTACACCTTTGTCGCAGCACAAAACCCTCCTCTCTGTTAGCCCCACCTTGATTTGTTATTCTCGGCTAAGAATGCGCATATCATTTGTATATTTAATAATATGTAGTATTTCAGGGAAAACTGCTCACACAGTGTTCTCCATAGCATCTTAATATATATATACACACAAACCGCCAAATATGTTTAAAAGCATAATCACAAGCATGACATTACATGGACATTACATTAGCACATGGACTCCAGTACAGTCTCAGTTACTGGGGCAAATACATACACTTACGTTTACTACTGTAACATATACGACATAATCAAAGTAATAAAATAATCGATTCTGCCTTAGACCTTGAACACAGAGTAAGAACAGTTAACCAGCATGTCATATTATAACGCATGCTTTTCTTCTGCTGGTGGATCGTTTAGAATAACGCAATGACCATTTGACCACAAGTTTAACAGATACAAAATATGTCATTTACCTGAATAGACGTATGGTTGAGTTTTTTGACCTCATTACGGCGGCATGAGGTGGACGACACAGAGGTGAACTAATTTTCTCACATTTTAATCGTCTATAACACATCGTGTTGCCGAGCGCGTAGAATTTTCCACAGCGCAACAGTGCGGCCCCGCCCATCGCGCACACCCCCGTGTCCTGATTGGCTGTCTCTTGAGAACGCAGTGTTACGTCAGCAGAATCACATGCTTTTGACGCATGTTTACAAACACTCGACCGAATCACATGTCGCAGAGCCGTTTTAACAAGTTTAGCGGCCGCTGGTTAACAAGGTTGGTTCGCCATTTCCTTCCTGGGCTGCGTTCTCGTGTGTGACAAGCCGTTTTAATTGTTAAGTGACGAATTTAAGCGATCTGTCATCAAAGGCGACAAAACTGCGCCCCGAATGAAAAAGGCGTTTCCGGTCTGTTGGTAACCTAAGATCAATTGTTACGCACTGCAAACCGAAATCAAACGATATCGAACGTGAATATTATTATATATATATATTTGTATACATTGATATTTATGAATAATATATGGTTATAAGCAAATACATAATAAGACACAGGCGCCGTACCTTTACAATGCTTACTGATAGGCTGGACTGCGTTCGGGGAGCTAGTCGGACAGAGATGGTCGGTCATAAAGCACAAATGTACAGTGTGAAATCATCGTTTATATTTCTCAGCTTTGACTGGGGAGATATTTGAAGCGTCCCGTTTCTTGAAGTGTTCCGAAGATTGTCGTTTGTGAGGGCGACGCGGGTTTAAACTGTATGGGAAATAAAACATAAAACTGTATGGGAAATTATTTTAGTATATCATAAATTATATAAAAAGATATAAAACACTTTTAATGTTACGTATTTTGGAGTTAAATAAACAAGCAAGTAACTAAAAAAAACTTAACTACTCAAAACTAGATCAGGCTTCTTACGAAAAATACCTCTTTATCACAGAAGGGGGCGACATTTGTCCAAGAAAAACACCCAGTAGGCCAGCGTCCTTAGTCAGATAGCGTTCTTAATCTGTGACGCAATTGTTATGATTTAACTTATGCAGATCTTCCTTTTGGATCCAATACACAGTAGTGCTGTAGACGTTACCCAGCCTGTCTAAACAGTGCTCAACATAACTAGCTTTTAAAAAACTTCTGCGCTTTAGTATTACTTTGAGGCCTTGAGCTGAGGTGGGTTCCACATTTAATGCCAGAGGAGCAGAAAATAACATCAATAACCTTGCTGGTTATAGAGATAGGTGAACACGGCTGATCCAGAAGTAGCTAACATGTAAATGCGCGTATGTGCACACGTCTATCGCTACAGTTATGATGCTCGCTGTAGGCATGACTGCTTAACTACAATACGCATTCACCCTCATACATGTGTAAATGTAACCCCAGTGCCAATATATAAAGGAACAAACAGTTGTATGATCACAACAGAGCGGAATGTTGGCTCACGTTGAGCCGAAATGACGCTCGACTTGCGAGCGTTCGGGAGAACAGGAAATGAAATCGCTCAAGTGCGTGCATTGCGTCATGATGGAAAGAGAGGAAGAGAGAGATGTTTTCCAGATTCCTGACTCTCAGGACAGTTTGGACAGGACAGGCCTTAGTTTGTAAGAAGCCGCGGTCACGAAGAGACGGGATTTGTCCCAGGAGTGCGAACGGCACGTCTTTATGATCAATCGTTGTCTAGTCATTCTTACAGTGCTCGTCTGCTGTGCTGATCTTTCTCACTAAAGAAGTTGTGTTATTCGTTACAGTGCGATCGCTGCACAGCACACACAGCCGATTGTTATTCATGTTGATTAGCCACGTTATGTTAACTGTTAACATGTCAGAGATGATGTTGGCATGTAATGATTGTCTTACAAATGTTTTTTATTTCATATTTATTTAAAGAGACTGGCCTGTTCACACTAACATGCTCCTCGTACCTTATTTCCTAAATATATTTGAGCTGATTTCTGATTCACACCGATATAATCACAGCACAATAGCAGCTTGGTCGTTATAAGACTCAGATTGGAGTTCATTTGATCTTAATTCTTTCAGTAGTTGTGTAAAGATCTTCCGTGGCTTAATGCAACTGGTGCGCATTACTTTCAGCTGCATTTGCAAGTACTTGCAACTTCGCATTTCAGCGTTCCCGAACAGGCCCATTACTCTTGAGCAGTGACCTAAACGCAGACGCATGCACACTTTACTCTCGCTGTATGTACATGTTGTGTAGGTTGGTCAAATGTTTTAAGCAACAGGTGCAGACTTTGCATATGTGGAAAAATCTGAGAGCACGTCTGAGCTGCAGTAATTGTTATGATCCAGTGATATTCTCAAACTAGAGAACCATGGCCCTGTCATATGGCAGGGATTTACGGGTTTGTCCACACCCAGCTTCCCACCCCCCTACCCCCAATAAAACCTCTCCCTGTGCTAAATTTCCCTAATGTTGCCATTAAGTAACAAAAACATTAGAAATGTTATTTTAAAAGTTGTAGGAGCTTATAAACTTTTCCTGATTATAAGAACGTTGTTCAAACAAGTTTTTTAATTTTGTAACATTTTCAAAACATTCCACTGACTACTTAAGAGTACTGTTTTTGAAATATATACAAAATGTTCAAAAATATTCTACTAACATTACAGCAAGACATTTTTGATAACTTTAGGAGAACTTTAAGAGAACTTTTAGAGAGCGTTAACCAACGTTCTGGGAATGTTTCCTGTTAGGTCCTTCAAATGACCTCACGAACTTTCACATGTTGAGGTTGTATACTTAGAAATAAATGAAGGCTCATGAATGTGTGAATATCAGCGTTGGCAACTTGACACTATGGCTGTCTGGAGTGTGTAAGAGTGTGTGTGTTTTTGTATGTGCATGTGTGAGCTTTACTAATAAAACTTGAGGGTATCTTATTTTACACATGGTGAAATGAACAGCCTGAGGCCATCAGGAGTCAGAGAGTGTGTGTTTGTTGAGAGATCACTCTTGCCGGGATAGCTTGGTATGCATGTGTGTGTGTGTGTGTGAAGTTTAAAACTCAGACACACCCTTAGGTCAAACTTTAGGGGCAGCACATGGTTATGTCAACCGTTTACACAAAGATGGATAGACTTTTGCACACGCCTTACATGCATAAGCAGGGATATCCTTGGGAACTTGTTTTGTCTGTGTGTCTGTGAATGATATAGAACATGTTTGTAATGTATGTACTCACGCACAGGAAATATGTAGCCGTTGTTCTTTCATAGCTCAGACACTTAATGGATTCTTACTCATGTGTAATTGGAGTCATTTAAATGTTTTTCCAAGAAATATTTAAAATCTCTGACTTGAACACATTTGAAGTCTTGGCAAATCATAGCACAGTTTCACACACTGAGATCTTAGCTGAAGATCTGTGATATTAAGTAGAAGACTTAGGAGAACAAAGTCTACCTTACAAGTGAGATATTGAAGATATCTCATTTACAGAAGATCTCTCATTTATGTCTTTTCATTCTTTTCTGTTGTAATATTCTACCTCTTACTCCCTCATCCAATCAAATTCCAGCAGTGAATCTGGAATTTAGTCCATCACATCACTCAGCTGTAAGGACTCTCATTGCCACCGTAAGTCATGTATATACTATACTATACTATACTATACTATACTATACTATACTATACTATACTATACTATACTATACTATACTATACTATACTATACAGGAGGAATGAGGTGGGATCTTCGGGGATAGAGAGATTATTTTGGATTAGTCTGAAACACTACAGTGTCGACTCTGTTGCTCAGCTGCTCTTGTGTGGCTTTGTTGGTGCTATCACAGACAGTCAGTGCTGAAGATTCAATAACAAGATGAATAAGTTTATCATGAGTTGAGGATTTCTTAGTGTGTGGTTTGTTTAATAAAACAGGTGCTCTTGGACTCAAGCTTGTGCAAAAACCTGAAGGATCCGTGTTATCCCAGCATGATCAGAATCCATTTGGCGTCTTCCTCAAATCTAATATTATGTACAGGCAGGTGTTATTTATTTGTTAATTATTTGATTCGCGAGACTGGAAATAGTGCAGCGTTTATCTGAATTACAGTGAGATGTGTGATGTGAAATCTGTTGATTTGGATATTTTTAAATGATAACAACTTGCTTTGTAGTAGAGACACATAAGATGAACAGTTAAAGAAGTGGATGGGTAAACTGGTCACTTCCTCTTTGTTTTGGATTCTGCTGTTAGGAGGGTGTTCCTTCAGTCAAGGGGAAACCAAGTAGTCGATAGGTTTCCTGCTCAGATCTGTCGGGGCCAGATGTTTTCCTAGACATAGATAAGAACTGTGTGAACATAAAACACTCGAAACGCTCCAAGAATCAAGAGGTTAAACATTCTGAAGCCCACGTACTCCTAATAGAAACCTCCTGAGGATATATATACTGTATATAATGGGGGTGTAACGGTCACAAGAGCATGCCCCGGTCATGTGATCACACTGTAAACATGTATGTCAGATGGATTTAGGAATAATGTCATCTTTGATCTCTATGGCACTGCTCTGACGATGTCATGCAGTGATATTATGGGATCACAGTCTTGTGAGCTAAATAATGCAGAATGAAATAACAAGCTTAGCTTCAGGGTACACCAGTGTTTCTCATTAGAAGCAAAGCAAAACGCATTTTGTCAGCAGACAGTTATATGACAGAGAAAAGAAACCATAGGGGATCTGAGGACACCGTGCCTGAGGAATAGCTCAATTAAAATCTTTCCTTTGTTAAAAAGGAAGTTTTGAAGAAATCATTTTGTCTCCTTTTTTTAACTCCTTATGAATCCATTTAATTGCATTGAGTGATATACTGACCTAAATTTAAGCCTGCGTACAGAGTAGATATCACTAACTTCACTCAGTGGTTCTGGTAACCAAAAGTTAGTTATTGGGAATTGGTAGTTATTATCTGTCCCTCTGTCTTTATGTATGTGTTTTTGAGGCGTGTATGTGAAAACACTTTTCCATGGAAAAAAATACAGCGTGCAGGTTTAAAACAACACGAGGGCGAGTAAACGATGACAGAATATTCTTGTTTTTGGGGTGAATTATGGCTGGTGAATTACTGCTGTTATTGTAAGTACATCAAACCCGTTCCACAGTTCATACGAGAGCTCTTCAGTGATCGCAGGAAGCTGTAAGTTATCAGAGCCGCATGTTTCAAGAATCCTGCTGTGATATTTATGTTCACTTCCAGAGTTCTGCTGCAAACATATGGAGGCAGAGCTGCACTTTTCCTCTGTACAGTGTTGTGTCATAAGAACCATCAGCGTACGTTTGACTCCGTTCATCTCACACTGTGATGTCATCAGCCTCTCCAGGGATTCTCCTCCTGAAGCTTCATTCGCTCAATCTGTTTCTCATTGAGACCATCAGAGTGAGGTGAGTGAGAGTCCCGCAGCTGCGTCAACACAGAGAGCCGCCCTCCGAGGCCCGACAGGCAGAGAAAACACCCTTCTGCCTTGTGTGTGAGTCTGGATGTAGGAGTGTGTTTAATCTCTGACTCCCCGTGTCAAACACACAGAGAAAAAGCAACATGATGGTCTAGAAAAGTAGATACGTGTGGAATTGTACGTCTTACTGTTTTTGTCCAATCACATTCTTTGCTAAATGGTGACACTGGGCGTGGTCATCCTAACACAAGTACCGCGGTCATGCATCGTTTGTTAAACATGGACTCTACAGTAACGCTACAGTATTCATTCTCGCCAGCGAGGGTTCGAGCACATATTTGTTCCCGCACTCAGTGTTTGTTTCTGATGTACAGTGTGACATACTGTATTTTCCTTCTGTTCCTCAATCTCTATCTGTACCAAACCCATTTGTCCTTGTTCTGTTTATGTTGTGGTGGATTGTTCTGTGGGGTTACTGTGGTCTATTCCTGATTTCTGGAGTATATTTAGCACAAGGTTGAGCTGCATTGGTGGATGTGTTGGGGTTACTAGAAACAGATAAGGGCGGAAAGGCGTTCTGTGATTATCAGAGTGGATTGTGGGAACTCCACTGTCACTCCACATATATACAGTGAATATAAATCATGTGACATGACATGACTGGCTCCAGACAGGGAAATGTCCGGACAGTGATGGGAAGTATTTTACGCTAAAGAATTTTGGCTCATGTACAATTTAAGTCATTTGAACAAGTATATACAACACAATGTGTTCAATTGCGTTTCGAGCTAAGACTACATGAATGTTTTTACATGAATGCGTGTTAGTGTAGCATTGCTGAAAATGGAGGATTTTGTGCTCCCAGCATGCTTTGCATCGGACTGGACAGTAAGGAGATTAAATGTAGAAATGAAGTGTTTGATGTACATTGTTAGGCAAGATGAGAAAAGCAAGAGACATTCTCATGTTTAATCGTCTGTTGTGTTGGTATTTTAAAGACAGTTTGTTATGCTGGTGGTTTAAGATGGTTACCATTGTGCTGAAGAAGGGTAAAGCATTTCCTTAGGTTTAAAACAGGCTGTTGTTTTAGAAAATGATCTTCAACAGCAGTTTATGTGTTAAAAATATGTAAAAAAAAATGTGTGGAAACCCTGACCAGTCAAAGGATTTTTCATTTTTCAAAATATAAATACTGATTTAAAATAGCATAAAAAACTACATTATATCTGCAGTATCATGTCTATATGGTTTGTTCCACAAATATGTTTTTGTCTCAGGATAAACAGCCGCCATAGTCAGAAAGAGTTGACGTGCTTTTCTCTTAAACTGATTATAGAACAACTGAGGGGGATTTTCGAGCCCCACCCATATTCCTGCACTGATGTCATCACCATCTTATATGTAAACCAGCTGTTTGCTCAAATGGCCTGTAGATACCAGCCAAATCTTTGCTTTTGTGTAAGAGAACAAGGGTGAAATGGGGATCATGTGCGTCTTTTCGGAGTAAACAGCATCTCAGCCAAACAAATGAAAAATGAATCTCACAGATTTGAGGCACACAACGTTTCTGTTGTGCAGCACAAATGAAGAGTAGACCCATCGCTTTATTTTCCAAAACTTTATTCCTATCTCAAAAATACAGTAGATCAGTTTAACACAACGCTAGCAGACTGATCCAGAATAGGGCGGAAAAACCGGAATGTTATGCAACAGGAAAATGAACTAAAAGACTGTATGCTTCCGTTTTTAATGGCATATTTTACTTCTGAATTAACATGTTCACATATTCATATAAAACCTTTACACATAATTCCACTTTTTATGTTCACGCAGCGATTCTGCTTAGCGGCAGTACAGTAATCGGAAGAGTAAAATTAACAAAGCGAGTCCAGGGTTACATCGTTCTTTTTCTCCTTTGCATGATGATTAATGTACAGTGTAGTAGCAAATGTAGATACAAAAATGACCCCCCCCCCTCCAAACAAGAGTCGAAGGTCACTCAAACGTCAGTCATTCAATCCATAAACACAAAATCTACATGTCTGTAATAAACACATGACAAAAAAAGCATAATACTGGTTTACAAAAAACGGTAAAGCTGTAACTCATTTCAAATGTCTCTGACTGAATCCTACATCGGTCATGTAACAGTTAGCCGTGACCCTGAGCATTAGAAAGCTTTGGAGTACACTTAACATGTTTTTTTACATGTAAAATGTGGGTTTTACATTGCGGGTTGCTTGCAGTAATGAATTGGAGTTTGTTCATTTTTTCAATTGGTTTTTGTTATTGACAACAGCCCCAAATCATTACTTTGTCACACCGTGATAGACTAGTCAACTCTTATTGTACACAAAGACAAACATACAGAACATGCGACTCAGAGGCATTCATTTGGTTAGGCGCACAATCTGGAACACATAAGCAATCGGATGCACACAAGAACACAGCTTCCATACGCGGCGATCTGACCGTTTCTTTATAGTGTGATTTACTGTCAGCTGAAAGTAGAGCAGGGACCCCCCAGCATTCTAACCCTGGCTGCGCTCATGGAAGCCAGCAAAGAGTCATGGGAAATGTCCCTCACCCCGCACCATTAATACGCTCAATGCCGTAGCATTTTATTATTATTATTTTATTTATAAATTTAATCGTTTTTAACAGCTGTCGTCATCAATCATCACCTGTTTTTATAACAACCCAAAATCTTTTGTTTAACAATTAAGCATATATTTGACGTTCTTTGAATAGAGTGAAGAATTACTTGATTGATTATCTTTGACTTTCCGAATGAACATTTTTATGTGTACATGAAAATTGGAGTCTTTAATTCGTCTCCCTTGTGTTAAAGGTCAGGGAGAATATGCAGTAGATTGAGCAGGAGGGAGGGGCTCGCTCACAGCTCCGTGTCTGCTGTTTTGGTGGTAGAGTGGCCATTGGTGGCGGCGGGAGGGGTCTGGTTCTTCACTCCCTCTGGAGACTCTCCATTGAGACTGGGCTTCTCCTGGGACTCGGCCTGGTTCAGAGGGGCCACAGATACGAGAGTGTTGCCCTGGTTCTCTTCATCAGCCATGAATGACTCCTCAGCCTGTCACAACACAAGACATATTCATATTAGCCACTTAACGGTGGCTTGGAAACTATTACATCTCAAAGGTTGCTCTGTGGATCAGCAGACCGAATTGAGAACTTGATGCATTAACAATTATTTTGTCTCAGTATATTTCAAATGATCAGATGTAATACAGGACAAACAGATACAGGGAAACTGGTGTGTCTGTGCTGGTTCTCACCAGTTTCATGCCTTTGGCGTTGGTTCTGCGATGGCTTTTAAAGTAAAATCCGCCAATAATGAGAGCAGCGAGCAGTAAACCAGTCATCAAAACAGACCAAAAGACAGCAGGAGAACCTGAAGCGTTTTCACCTCTGTCTTTATTTTGCTATAAAGAAACACAAAAAACAATGAATATAAAGATTGTCTTGGGTATTTCAAAAGCTTTTTGAGTCACATTCTGCACATATCTGATCCAGGAGAATCCCAAATATGTCATGAAAAGCAGGAATCCCTGTGAATAAGGAAGTGCATGGATAGATTATTCTAGAGAAAGAGCCAGCATTCATCACCGGTGTGGTGAATGTTAGTAGAGCATTTATTAAAATCCTATTTAGCATTCCTTATTAACACATTCCACTCCTGACAAGAATTCCCATGTTCCCCTGCACAAAACAGATCGTAATGCGTAAACCCTCGATACGGCAAACAAAGAGAGGAAGTGAACGGATCTGTGCAGCATCTCTCGCTGCCTTCCACAAAGAGATTGTGTCATCACGTAATATTGAAAAAATCCACAATGATAGAACAATGCCGATCCTTATCAAAACGATCTATCCTCATATACAGTCATCAGAGTGGCTCAACATCCAGGCTGTGGCTTTCATCCAGATCGCTTCAGAACATGATTCTTTCACTGGTCTCAGATCTGTTCTCTCCAGCCCCGTCACTTCCTGTCTCTAACCTATGTCCTGGGTTTATAACCGCATGGCAGCAGTGAGAGGAAGCCACTGGTCTCCACTCGTTTATCTTGTGTGGAGGGATTATTTATAGTGAACTGCAAAACAGGATCTCCTTAATCAAGTCGTGCAGGCGTGAGGTAGCTCGCTAACTTTATCCTTGCAGACGCAAAGCTTCCTTCCTTTTAAATGTGCAGCACCAACTGTAACCAGTGAAGTAGCTGTCGTCTCATTGTAACGACCTTTTCGGGTACTTATAGGGTGTGTGCATCAGTAAATGCTGATATGTAGTTTAAGTAACATACTATTAACTAGATTAGTAAAATCTGTGAACGAACTTTATGTTGACCTGAGTCTAAACGTCTAAAAGTTTAAAACAGTACAGATAGATAGATGGAAAGATGGATGGATGGAGAATAGAGAAATAGACAGACAAGACAGATTCAGTAGACAGACAGACAGACAGACAGACAGATAGATAGATAGACAATAGACAGACAGACAGACAGACAGATAGAAAGATAGATAGATAGATAAATAGACAGTTCGCTTACATTTAAAGGTATGCTCTCATTCTGTATCTCGTTGTTTACATTCATTTGTGTGGATTCGGGGGCCAGAGGCACTGCAGTGGCTTCTGTCCGGGGAGGCTGGGACGCGGTCAGGCTGATCTGTGTACTTTTAGCAGAGGAGTCTAATGGAGGTGTTGATGATTCGGACTGGGATACACCTGTGGGGGAAAGGTGAAATCATGCTTCATCACCATGACATGAATCACGGTCATTTAAATACACCAGAGAGAAAACACAGAAAGTTCATCTGAAGCAAGAGTCTGATTCATTCACGAGCTTTTCCCACCAATTTACAAGCATAACAAAAACAAGTAGTCGGGTCAGAAGTCATTTAGGGAAATGCACAGGATCTTACTCATGACATTGATGTCAGTCGGTTTTGTCTGCTCTGTGTTTGATGCCCGTGTAGCTTCAGACGTCAGACCTTTTGCTGTTGATTGTGTGGGCGGATTATTTTCCTGACCCTGACAACCTACACAGGAACAAAAAGATGACATTAAAGAAAAGAAAACAGATTTGGCTTTTCACCTCCACCTTGGGAAATGATGTAGCTTTATGTTACATCAGGAAAAGAGCCTAGAATTTCCACAGCTGCCATTAACACGCCCCCATAACAATTACATTTTCTTAAACGGGTAACGGTTTCTGTCAAGCCATTTAAGTCCAGTCACTTTTGTTTGTATACGGCTTTCCCAGAGTGTCGCACACCCTCTGCGTTTACTAGCACGTGGGTGGTAAGTAAACCGTGAGGTTAAGTGAAGGTTAAAAAAGCCTGGCCCCTCCTGTCCGTTATTTAATGCCATCGTCTCCACCCGCGCCAAAAATGTGCCCTGTTTGCACAGCCTCTCAGCTTTATTAATAGCTAAAGCGGGAGGGTAATGAACCCAACGCGGACAATGCACATAAACATCGCACCTTTGGCATCGCTGTGTATTACCACACAGTTTTTTCTGAAGAGGTAGTATGCAGAGGATGATGAGGAAAAACACCCTGGAGACTGTGGCAGGGCAAACATTATGCATGAAAGAATTAACTTGTTTGTTTTGGGTGGTGTATCCTCTGGCGCCTGCTTGACAAACTACAGCACATCTAACCGAAAACCCCTGAGCTATGGGTAAAAGCACATGCCCTGCTCAGACCAGCCAGAATTTTATGCTAGTGCTCCAGGCTGGTCCAGCTGATGGTTTGTGTCGTTTACCAGTACAACTTTACCAGTTGTTTGTCAAAAACCTTTGTTGCAACACCAGCATCCCAAACACAACAACTGAATATGGGTATGATATGAAACCATATCCTAAATGTATCAATTAGAAATGAAAGGAAACTTTACTGTGTAGAGATCGATGCTTTTTTTGCTGTTGATTTTGCTATACTCAGAAGATTCCCCGTGCACACAGGCCTCAGAGCGCTGCCTGGGTCCTCTTTCTGGGTGGTCTGTCTCTTCCTGATATCTGACCCACTCTGTTACTCAACATTTGTCGGAACAGGTGTGACTGTTTTACCAATGGCACTACTTTTCAAAGCAACAGCACAGAACCAAAAGGACTGATTCTGCTGAAGGATTATACACATATATCACTTGCAAAAAAACTGTGTTTACTGTGTTTTTTTTTTCACGGTACTACGATAACACCTTGTTTTTAGGACACGATACCATCATATTTTTTAAAGAACCTCGTCTGTACATCAGAGATAACAGATATTACACCACAGGTATCGGATTTCAGTTCCTTTAGTTCAAACATTCGGTTCTGTTTTATTTCCGTCGCGCTTTTCCCAACGTGCACTGTTGCAAAACAGCGTCACGAAAAAAAGCAAGCATGAAAATCTGTTATTCATCAAGTTGTTATTCAAATCTGTTATTCACAAATAAAACCTTTGATTCACGCGATAGCTCACGTATTGTATTACGATTGCTGTATGTTAATATTCTGTGATTTTAAAGGTGTATGACCGCCCCCATTCTGATACACCCTGAATATCTTGTAAGCAGGGCTGTTGTGGTTAATATTGTGCGTGGCCGGCCATATATTTTAATTAGCTGAACTGGGCATGTTTCCTACAGCCCTTAACAATGTTAAAAAAACTGAGCGCTAACTTACCAAAGCCAAAAGCTGACATGTTTATTGATGTAATAACTATTAGCCAGAATGTTCCTTCTATAAGCTTCACAAAAACTGTTTCTACCAATTTACATGTTTGGCTTTTGTATTTGTGTGTTTTCTACAAATGAGAAGTGGAGAGTTTATAAGGCAGAACAATAAACTCAACATCTCCTATAAAAGCAGGCACAATCACACACATTGGTTGTTCACAGTTTGCACACTAAGGGCCCTAGCGTGCTGATAAAAGCATGCCAAAAGTGACACTGAATTATGACCTGACTATTCCAAAATGACAGCATAGAAACACATGGTAAAACAGCAGAAAATATGTAGAGACTATATTAACGTTCACTAGAGAAAGTGCTTTCCAGCTTTGTGTAAGCATAACAAGTGAACAAGCTGTGGGCCGTCGGCTGACTAGTTTATGACTAGTTGGATGAGACTAGTTTATGACTAATTTGTGGATTTTCCTGAATGTGACACAAATGTACATTCCTCTCGACAGCTATCTGTGGTCCGAGTAAGTCAAAATAAAGTGGAATCCTAAATCACATTCAATACTTGGCTAGCCAAGTTCTCTCAAAGCTATCAAAAATGTGCTTACAGTAATGTTAGTGGAACGCTTTTTAATGTTATGTATCTATATATCAAAAATGTTATTCTTAAATTGTTAATGGAATGTTTCAAAATAATACAAAATTATAAATGTTTGAATAATGTTCTTATAGCCAAGCAATACCATAAACTCAACCTCTAAAATATTGGGCGTTTTGGAAAACAATTCTTAAAAACTGGAGCATTCCTAGAACATTCATAATAATGAAAATAATAATGAAAGCGTTTTTCCGACCTGAAAGCTGAAATACACAGCGAAACGTGCACGCTCTCTCATACACACACACAGACTGTTATATTAGCAGGACTGGAGAGTGCAGGTTCTGCTTTGTGGAAGCTGAGGAGATTTTTAATATTATAGCTCTGTGACAAGAAGCAGTAGACAGTTGATTGAAAGACAGCCATGATCTCTTTAAACCTGCGCCTGCTGCAGCAGCCATAACAATCAACAAACACATTTCCATCCAGTATGAGACTGTTGGAATATGCAGTATTTTACCATTTGTACCGCTGTGTGAACTTTCAGTCATCAAACAGTGACATCTGGATGCTCGTTCAGTGAGCACAAACACGGTTCTACATGAGTGGTAGAACTTGGCCCCACCCAACCGACTGCTCCGTGTTTCTCATCCACCGATAGGACGATAATGACGGCGGCAGAACAGAACCATTGTTTTTCTGAGGAAAGTGATACAACTGGGACCAAATGTGCTCTCCAGCTCTCTGAATCATTTTAATACGTTCCATGGTGTTCTGGCACGTTCCGATGTTTGACAATCTCAGGCTCTCGAAATCCTCCGCGCTTTCACCGTTTCTCAGCTGATCGTGCAAAGAGCAGACACGTTCTGACAGCGCCGATACGAACCCTAACGCTACAGCCTCCTTCTTCTTCCACATTCCCAAGGAAAACATGAGAAATGCCCTTAAACTTTAAGGTTATTTGGAAGGAAGTAGCTCATTACATCTTGATTATAAGGATCAGATTTCAAGAACCAAGCGTTTGGTTTGGATTTCTTAGCTTGAAACTGACACACAACACGGACCCAGTTAAACTAAATCCAAGGGGCAGAGGAGCCTTTTTTGATTAATACTTGCATACGGTTTTAATTGTAAAACGTTTGGATCACTGTCTCTTTAAATGCCCCATGGGTCTCCTCGTCACATTAAAAATGATGTCACAGCAATTTTCCCATTTTAAAGGCATTTTTATGCTCGCTGGAAATTTGCTGGACTGTATCCTGAAACCCGTCCCAGAGAGGAATGTGGCGATAAGCAATCTGAACGCTACCTTTTCACGCCTCATAAGGGAGCGCCCTTAATCTCCCTCTGCCTGCACTAAAGCTTAAATCACAAATCCATTCGGCTACGGGACCGTGTATATCTTGCTAACAAAGACCTCCCTTTGTTGTCTCTCACTCAGAGGATTCTAAGCGGTGGTTATCTTAACAGAACAGATGACCATCTCAAGATCTCTTATCTCTGACCTCTGGGCTTGGCTGAAAGAGGAAACACACAGATAAATAAACAGCTTAGGGAAAGGGAAAGGAGTGTGGTGACGGATGGAGGCAACTCGAAAGGGTTTCTAATTACTCTAATAATCACCACTAATGTGGTGTCCAGGGTGGAGTGCATTTCTTTCCATCAGTAGATGTGAAGTTCTCCAGGGAAGCGCTCTCCTCCCAATGTACTCTGGTTTAAAGCATCACGTCGTGGCGTCTGCAGCCGATTGGCTGGACGGCAGCCTGGGACTCATCGGTTCTCCACCCAGACCGTAGAGAGCATCTCTTGGTGTTGATTGTTGCCGGGTGGAGCGCCGTCCCCTCCCTAAATCAGGCCTGAACTCCATATGTTCCTCTACATCAGCCCATCAGTCCTGAGCTCGGGCTGTAATACAAGTTCGTCAATGTGGAGGATTACTTGTGACTTAGCAATGCCAAGATCATGGGTTTGATTCCAAGGAAACACACGCTGATAACATGTATATAAATGTATACCCAGCTAACACGGTTGGGTTGTAAAAACGTTTCTGTAATGTTTCCGAGTAACAAAATGGTGAAAACGTTATGTTGAAAGTTTTAGGAATGTTTAAAACGTCCAGTTTATTATTTCCATTTGCAAGTATGCAGATCCTGAGCGTTTATTTAGCAATGAGCCCATAGCCCAGCTGTTTTCTGACTAAACAATAACAGGGTGATGGAACTAATCTAATTTATGTCAGCCGTGGAATGTTCCCCATGAAGGACAGTATGAAGGTATCTCAGCTAACAATTATAGACTGATATGGACCAGTATAACCTCACTCTTAACCCACTTTGTTTTCAAGAGTTGGCCTAAATGTAGTCCACAGCCCACCCACAAATAGATTCCTCAACTATTACAATTAAATACACTCTCTTTCACTGTTTTCTGTTTATGTCCATCCAGAACCACATGTAGAAGGTCATAACAAAATGAACTCTACACTGGGTTGTGCATTGCTTCTGTCATGAATTCTGTAGATATGTTGCGGGCTAACGTAGCCAATAAAACCTCATTTCCTAAAGAGCATCTCTACTGTACAAAACAGGAAAGGCCTTTTCTTGTCACCCCCCTCTACAGCAGCCCACTGTCAGTGCTAGCAAAATAGCGTGGCTGCAGATGTCCGTGGACTCTTTCCAAGCTCTTGTTCTTTGACATCACCGTGCAGATTCATTTGAACAATGTAACTGGATATCCAAACGTCTGATCCCCTGCCATGCTCAGCTTATACAATGCCTGCAGAAACGGCCACAACAGAACCATCTCTTTTTTCTATGTTTTTCTTTTCACACAAGAAAAACTAAGGGTTGAGTTTTACCCCTCTCTCTCTCTTTTTGGCTAACCGTCACAAATCCCCAGGGTTCTGTAACACTGTGCTAGGAGAAG
The DNA here is from genome assembly GCA_036877575.1 of Botia almorhae. Lineage (NCBI taxonomy): Eukaryota > Metazoa > Chordata > Actinopteri > Cypriniformes > Botiidae > Botia > Botia almorhae. The sequence goes on from JAZGTJ010002117.1 coordinate 30,480, forward strand.
ACTGGGAAGAAAAAGCCCTCGTGTTCTTGATGGCAAGAAATGATACAGTCGTATGTTTTCAGTTAAGGCGCATTAGGGAGAACTGCCCCAGTGTTGTGTTGCTTGCAGAACATTAATTACCCCAGGAATTACCCCACTGGTTCAAGAGCCTCATCCAAGCCACATTAACTCTATTTACTCCTCAGGCACAATGGCAAATACCACCACAGAAGTGCAAAGTTCTCCATAAACGTGCATGTTTAGAACAAGTATTACTAACTACCCAGCTAGCAATTTTGGGTTGCAAAAACGTTTCCCATTTTGAATGTTATGGGAATGTTCAAAACGTCCAATTAACATTAATGCAACAGAGGGTGCATAACGTTAATGCACCCTCTGTTGCATTAACGTTATTGCTTGGTTAAAAGAAGGCTATTCAAGCTTTATAAATTCTGTAATGTTTTTCAAATGTTCCACTAAAAACCTATATAAATAATGCTTTTGATTATATGATGTATAACGTTTTCCTAATGTAAACGTTTTACAAAAAAGTTTTTCTAATGTTACTGCAAGAACAATTTTTTGACAACTTTGAGAAAACTCTACGAGAACTTTTAGACAACATTAGTCAACATTCTGAGAATGTTCCCTGTTATCTGGGTATTCCCCATCAAAAATGTGGTTCTGTGTGGGACAGTGCACAATTTTGGATTCATCCCAAAAAGCTGCAGTCAAAGTTTCTTGCAAATTGTAACTTTGTCATCACTTTCTACAGGGTTATTAGACTAGCAGGATGATGCAAGCTGCAGACTGCTCCAAACTGTGTTTTGAAGTTTCCACTCGTTACAAATTTTGTATGACCACAGGCTAATTACACGCTAATGTTTGGGCACAGGTTTTTGGGTGCTCGTATTACAAGAGCGGCCGTGTCAAAATGAGTGTCAGTGGTTGTTAGCTTCATACGGGCTGCGAGAGACGCAATATCTGCGAAACTGCAACAGGGTGACATGCAGGAGAACTCCAGAACAACAGAGTAACAACAACAGACATGGACATGAATCCAGATGATCTGGTTTAATGCATTAAAAATGCTGTTTAGCTTAACGAACATGACTGCTAGTTAATATCTTGCTTAGTTCAGATGTTCATGAGATTTCAAGGGTGTGTTTCTCATGAGGAACATCTGAGAAGCAGAACACTTGTAGATACGTAGAACGTAGATACGTCTCCATTTTCATCTCATTGCTGTCCAGAAGAAATGATTAAAACATTTTAAACAAAAGTTATCTTCTCAAAATAATCTCATACGTGATATTTCCCTCCAATGGGATAAAATGTAATTGGAATTTGTCCCCCACCATTTTTTTCAGTTTATAGTTAAAGCACAAGTGGAGTGTTGTAACCTGAAACTAAACTAAACAAAATGTAATTTGTCAGACTTCCCAGTCAAACGCAGAATCAAAGAATGAACTAATGATTATTTTTCCACTCTGTTTAAATCAACGTTATGCTACTCTGAGAAGTCCAATCACGCCTCAGTCTGAGTGACGTCAGAGATCCTACAGCAGATCTGTATGGGCTCCTCCACCCATGACATGAACAGAACCTCACTAAAGTGTTTTGGGACTGCTGGAATTCCAGGCAATCGCCGAGGGCCATGAGAAACTGGCAGTCACAATTTTCAGTCCATGTTTTTGTTGGCCAGAGTCTGCACTGTCTGCCAGGGAGAATGTTCCAGAATCAAGGTACAAAAATATGAAGGACACAAGTTTATCGTTTCTCTCCTCGCCCCATACTGACCCCTGCGATCCATCTTGTTCTTATCAAAGAAGGATTGGTTATCAAACCTTCGCTCAGAGTAAGGGCATAAACAACACTACACAACGGCCCTTTTGTATTGTGAATGTGACTTTTTGCATGGCTAAACACATGCAAAAGCACGCCTTGGCTATCTGCTTAATGGGCATTTCCATTTGTTGGTTCGAATCAGTGTGGATACATTGGACCCACTGTTGGTACAGTTGATCTAGAAGACCGCTGCTCTGGACCCAATCCAAATACCAAACCATATTATGCCACAGTAGCACTTTTAGGATTGGGAAAAGACCAGGTCCAGGTCGGCCAACTATTTAAAAACCTGTGAAGATTTTCTCACTTGCCACTGCGCGTTGCCAAATTAAACAATATTCCACGATGCCTGGGCAGCACCAAGCGTCACACTGGCATCCATCCACTGAAATGCCACATAACTACCAGGGTGTATAATGGCTAAACTCACATCATGGGAAAAGGTGGTAACTGAAATTTACCTCACTGTTAGTACAGTGAGCATGTTAGCTCAGTTTGCCAACAGGCTATGTCATCAAACCCTTCCTGCTTCTCCCAGCAGAAAACAGCCCTCTATGTGTCATACTTAGATTTGCCGGTTCATGTCACATCTTTGCATGGCCATTGGAATGCAATATTTCTAACTTCATACTGTACCTGCATGTTTGGAAATCTAATTCAAATATTGTGTAACTATCAGCCACTTTCAAACTTCATTTACTTAAATTAGCAGTGGTTTGACTGTCCAGCTAAGCACTGCCATGGATCAGAACACCTTATTTTAAAATCTGACCATCCAGACCTACCAAACACGATACTTAATCAGAAACGCCTGATCAGGATACCCAAAGTTCATCGGGTTATTCAGAGCTTTTAATTTAGTGTCTGTGGTCAACACAAACCAAAGTTCCGTTCCAGCGTTCCAATTACCGACTGTTATCACCTATATGAAACATTACTAGGCAACTGTTTACATTTAAATGTGATAACAGGGACCATTCTCAGAACGTTGGCTAACGCTCTGTAAAAGTTATCTCAAAGTTATCAAAAATTGATAGCAAACTGATTTGCTAACCAACTTGCTTGTTGTTGACACTCACAAATTTTGCACGGTACACAGAAATAAACACTTCAATATTGTGACCGTCTGTTAGTGATCTGTCACAGGAGTGCTAGTTACACTGGAGTGAAAACCATTTAACAGCCTGGTGGAAATGGTAACCTATAGTGCTTTATGGTCTATGGTGGGGAGGGGCAACGGATTCCTTTTCACAACCCCCAGAGTCTGAACCATTAATGATGGTACAGTATAATGAATTCAGTGGATTTACAGTATTGCATTACCATACAATGGACTCTCTGAGTAGGATGTTTGAGGATAACTAAATTTAATATCACACACAAGCTTTGGCAAACTATGCAGGCTTTCATTTACTAACAAGAAGGGCAGGCCTGCCTAATTGAATTTCTCTCACAGCTTGTTACTGATTATGTGCTATAGGAGTTCCTTCCTTGTCCCACTGGTACGAAAAACAACAAATTAGATCTCTTTAATGTCTCAGTAGTAATGAGATTAAATACAAATAAATTGGAGACTTTTATTTCCCCCTGGTTTTATTTTAAATGTTTCTTCTGAGATAAAGACTCAAGCAATCTCACACATGTCTCCTCCAGAGTTCCAGAAGAGATCTCCTCAAGGTCCCAAACTGTGCTTCCATTTACTCCAACAAGAAACGTCTGTAGTCAAAAGTTTGAGATTTCAATAGGAACTCAAACACACGTCATTTTATTCTCCAGTACCAAATTATCTGGGCTGTTAACCATCTAAAAGTTATAGTTCTATACTCTAGCTAAATGTAAACAAATGTTTCTCCAAAGAAACCAGGATTTATCAAGAAGAACAAGCTCTGAGCAAAAAAGGTTTCTGTGTCATGTTTCTCTATTTTATTTCCACAAGTTCACTAGCGCCAGGTTCTTGGCACTAGTGAACTGAAGTCTGCTCAGTTTAAACACTAAACTCTGGAGTACATGTTCCACTGGATGAAACTCCAACCCTCACATAAACCAGAATTCACACCCTCAGACCCACTCTACTCCCATCTTGGGGGAACAGGGAATGGGGTGTGGGGGGGAACTCTCCCAAACATCTGCCCCGCCCACATGGGCGTCACTTCCAGAATTTTTTTTTACTCTTTTTTGAAATAACGGACCTGCCGAAACCTCTCTGAATGAAAAGCGCGGTTTACCCAAAACTCTGTGGCTGACAATGTAAACATTCATCTATTTTCAAATGCACGTAATCTAAACTTGGTGGTCCGCATCTCATCTTACGAACACATGTGTAAACCTGACTTTAAAGTTCATTTCACCAGACAAAACCTTAGAAATCAACTAGGTAAACACAAAAGCAGACAAAAAGACTCTTAATGTCTTAAACATACATGACCACCCGTGTTTTTACACAACCCCCTGACCAGCTCCACCCTGCCGGACAGCAGGATACAGCCCATAATGACCATCAACGGCAAGTTTCCACTCTAAACCAGATCCCTTTGTTTTATTTTCCCGCTAACTTTTAACTAGTCTCTTCTGAGTAAACACTACACACCGCCGGCTGTCACATCCATCAGGGCGGGTCTGGTTTTGAGTAAAATTGATGTTACCACTTAAACCCTTACAGCCTTACAAAACAAACGGAAATAAATAATACACCATAAGAACAAAGAAGAACTATATAAAGCATGTGAACGATTAAATGACGATTAAAATGAATATGTACAAATTACGGCTTATTGAAGTCATTCTGTGGCGACTGTTTAGGAACTTACTGTGTATCAGAAGGCAGAACATCAAACTCAAAGCCGTCCTTTTCCAAAGCTCATCCATTCTCACAGTCATTCTGTCTGGTCGGCGCACGCGGAGGTGTGTGTGTGTGTGTGAGTGAGAGCAGCAGGCGCTGGGCTGGGCTGAGAGAGTTTAGGGGTTTCCTGTGACTGAAACAGAAACGAGTGGGTCACAGAATAAAGCATGACTTGTGCTCCAGGGGTTTTATACGGTCTCTCTCCACTCCCCCTTTATCTTCCCCTCTCGTCGTCACTCCTCTCTTCCTAAACACTGACCGCCTCCTTCACTTTGTGTGTGTTTGAGACTATAAGAGCTGTTATAATACAGATGTGAAGATAGGAAGGTATATGCTTATGTTTATTTACCGTCCTTTGTTGTTCTTTCTATTTGTGCTCGTTTCTTATATTGTTTTTTGTCTAAATTTCCAAATGCTACAAATGAAACCGCTTACCATGCTTCTCAAATAAATTCAGAGCAGAATCGAACTCGTGATTTTTTTTGCTCAAAATAAAAGGAACATTTAAGTTACAACTAAAATAATTGCTGTTCTAAATATGTAGGAGGTTATTTCTCCTCTCCGCATTTGTTGAAAGAACACAAACATCTGTGCTAAACGGACAAAGCTCGGCACATTCTCCTCACTGTGTTTATAGCTGAACAGCTCGTAAAAGCACGTGGCGTCACACACTCTTCTGCATTAGATTTGCGTCCCTGAACTAATGAGTAATACATACAGTGAGTCATCTTTAGCCCTCATCCACCCCACAAAACACAACAGCTGATACACACATGCACCCACACTCACTGCCTGGTAATCGTCAGCTTATCATAGAATGAATTACACTTAAATATAAAGGTACTGTAAAGGGTTCTTTGCAGTCATGCCATAAAAGAACCATTTGGGGATGCCCAAAGAACCTTTCGATCAAAGGTTCTTAAAAGAACCATTTCTTATTTATCTTTTATAGTCTGTGGAAGCTTTAACCACTGCAAAGAACATTTAGTGCAGCAGAAAGGGTTCTTTGGATGGTAAGGGTTCTTTATGGAACCATACAGCCTGATAAAGAACCTTTCAAGAATCTTTATTTTTTAAGAGTGTATAATCATTAACATGATTAAACTGCATATTAACACATATTCATGTGTATTGGTCAGGCATAACCGATCGCATGTATTTATTGGAAGGCGTTTTAAAAATAATGAATCATTTTAAATAACTTTAATCAGATTAACAACCCCAATATAAACACATGCACACCCTCACACAGTCTCATTTCCCCCTGACAAACCTTCATTTCTCCTCCGTGTGACGGACCAGAAGTGTTCACATGTGTCTGTGTTTTGGCCCTGCGCTGAGAACATCTGGAAAATTGTGTATTCTTGGGGATCGGTCGCAAAATTACTTGTCAAACATTTCAGCCAGATGGAGGAAAGCAGAGAACATGCGTCCCCTCCCACAAGCCTGAGATTCGTTTCCCTCCCTTTTGGAGGTAAAGAGTTTGTGTGAACCTCACACTGTACCCCTTCCTGACCCCTCAGTCAACACACAGGTGTACCGTAAATGTCTTAAAAAAACTCTCTGCAGGTTACAGCACGGGTACATTTAACTCACTCCAGTCAGTTGTCTACTGATCACGCTTGAGTCGGGTTTTAAAATTGCGTGCATTTAAGCTACACAACTTTTTAGCCGTATGTGTTCTCTGGGAAACGAACCAACAACGTTTTGTGTCGCTAACGCAACGCTGTACCAGTTGAGCTACAGAAACACTTGTTGTTTAGAATGTGCATTTACCTTCATCAATATCTGTGAGTAAAACATAACCCTTTAGGTCAAAATCTCATTCAATGTGGCTTTACAAGGACACAAAGTTTAAAAAAATGTCTTAAACATAAATCATTATGACCGGAAAAAGAACCGTGTGTTTAGAAGACCATAAAAGTGCAAGGAGAGAAAAACATAATATAATACTGTATAATAATAATAAAGTACAATTACTTACATATTTTACACCCCTGTAAACCAAAACATACACATTTCTCTCAGCACAGACCTACACCCCAACACACACCCCAACACACACCCCAACACACACACACGTATTTGTGCTTTCTCTCGTGTTCTCTCTTCTCTGGAAGAGCTGGTGTCGAATGATTTCTAGAGCTGTTCTTGATTTCAGCACACAACAGCCACCTGGGCCCTCTGGTTTTTGGCCAGCAGCGCTGAAGGGGGAGGGTGGAGAGAGACCACTAACACTACAGTGAGAGGAGAGTCCCACAAAAGAGCCAAAACTTCACATATGGAAGCACAAGTAAACAGCGCTTTGCGTTATGCAAAAAACAGTACAGGGAACTCCTGTTACAAGCGCCCAAGTCTTCTGGATGTCGCATCTGCGCACCGAATGAGAGAAACGATTGTGTGAATTAATTCTCGTGACTGTGGTTTTGTAACACAAGATGCTCCAGGAAATACCAGTAACCATACCTCACAGTCATCCGCTGCAGCATCAGAGCAGATGCTTCATTACAAAGTTATTGTAACAAAAGTACAACGCTAATTGCTCACAGCATGTTCCTTGCAGGGATCGAACCAGAGACCTTTCAGTTAACAGCCCTGAGGTGTCACCCCTACACCACATCACCCTTTCTAAAATAGCTCGTTGAGAGATAATACTGAGAAGTGCGCTCATTTCCGGTGTGACATTTCTTGCTTCCTGTCATTTCCTGTTTGTGGAATGTAAGTCAGTTCATTATTCTGTCATTTTGGTTTATATAACAGCTGTTCCGGAACCAGTGTTTGAGTTGAAATGCTCAACACTGAGCATTCAAAATATTTACACTGAGCTTGCTGCAATGAATTCTGGGATACCCATAATACCTTGACATTTAAATACAGTATCTTAGATGGCCGTATGATACCTCTGCTGATAACATTTATAATGTTATCTAGGTGGACAGCCCACTGGGTTTCAAAACAGAGCTAACATACCACCACCAACAACACACCAATGCACACACAAGCACATCCAGACACCTGTTTTAAATGACCACAGAGACGGCTAATCATCCCTTTCTTCCTCTTCCCTCGTCTTTCTGAGTCCCAGGGGTTTTGAGAAGCGATTGCCTCATGGTGAGTATATTCTGCCTCTGGCCTCTGCAGCCACGCCTGTGAGAGGACAGCAGAGAACAACCGAAATGTTCTCGCACGTTCCTTCACACAACAGAAGAACCCAAACAAACCTTCGTTCTGTGGCACGGGCAGCTTCCAGGCATCAGGGGGCGCAGAGGGGGGCCGGGGGAAGGTCGGGGCACTTGACCTTGTTTATTTTTGAGGCCGTGGGTGCAAGCAGAAGCAGGGGGATGGTTTACACAAACGACCACGATGTAACTAGCGCTCCTCTGCGAAGGAGAGACGATACAACGCTCAAGGCCTGTACTTGTATATTTACTATATACAGGTTTTGAATCAGTTCGGTCAAATGAACTGATATTATCTTACTGCTCTCGTACTTCTGAGTCACGCGACAAAGAACTAACTGAATGATGTCGTACTTAGGAAACTTTTATATAAACATCTGCACTTTTTATATTTATATATAAATGTAAAAATTGCACTGAAATCATGGCAACATTCACAATGTTGCTGCGTTTTACATCACCAGTCACATCGAATAGAAAGCAAACTGTTGTGACGTATGCCTAATAGTTGATCTAAACCATCCAGACCTGCTAGCAACACTCACCCAAACTACTTATCCTGTTCAGTTCAGGAACTCTTAAAGCTCTCATTTCTAGTGTTGTGTAGATGTTGCTCACTTCGGGTCGAACTGAGTGTTTACCTTCCCTTGACTGCAGTAAGGAAGTGAGGAGGGGTGGAGAGATCTGCTCTGCGGTTCGCATGTGTTAAGCATCTGTCCACTGTTCATAATTTACAATGTCATTATCCTGTCAGGCTACAGTCTGTCTCTGGGCTCTTGTCAGACAGAGATAAGCTGTAGGGTGCAGTTGATGGAGCTGTGGAGAAACAGTACGAAACAGTATAAAAGTCTGTCTAACAAGTTAAAAATAACGGTTTTGAGATATATGATATAAAGGCATTAAAAAACATTCTTCTAACGTTACTGCCAGAACATTACATATAACATTGAGAGAACATTAGCCAACGTTATGAGAATGTTACCTGTTAGCTGGGCGATCTATCCATCTATTCTCTATACTGCTAATTCTATATAGGGTCAAACTTAGTTTATATTTAACTACACATAGTTTATTTTTAACTATTAATAGTAACTATTATAAATGATAAACTTTACCATAATAATAATAGTAAGGGTAGTTAAGTGAGCAATATTAAGTAATAAGCAACAGGGCCTACATGTGAAAATAAAAATCTTTAACGAGTAATTTAATGACCATAAAATCATTAGTGAACCTGAACTGCTTTATATGGCAGCAGATCTTGTATCACCTCATCCGTACAACTGTCAAGACAAACACTTCTGTAATCTATAAATAATCCAGAAACACATGTGTGTAATGACCACTGAATTCCTCCCTTGTCTGTCCAAACAAAAACTGAGGGCCTGTTCAAACAAGCAGCGAAGGGACTGACCGAGACCACACGTCTGTTAACATCTGATATCATCAATGGAGACTTAAAAAAGCCAACGAAACAGATAAACAAACACACAAACAACTGTCAGGGCCGATGAAGACACAGTGACAGACAGCTGTTCTGAGTGATCAGTGGAATTATGGGAGATTACTACAGCCTTAAGGGCAGAATTTCACCAGCAGATGCCTGTCAGCACATTCAGGAGGTGAGAATCCAGTTCCCAAATAACAATAGGTGGAAGCCGAGGAGCACACAGGGGTCTGGACAGAGTTCTTGTAGAATCGGTTCATAAGACGGAGAGTGGACTCGCTCTGACCAGGAAAAGCGGGATGCTATACAAGGACCCAATTAACAGGGAATGTTCTCAGAACGTTGGCTATTGTTCTCTAAAAGTTCTCTTAAAGTTCCCTTAAAGTTATCAAAAAGCGTTCTTGCAGTAACGTTTGTGGAACTTTCTAACGTTATATATCATATTGTATCAAAAACACTATTCGTTGTAAGTAGAACCTTTGAAAAGTTGCAGAATTTTTAAAAAAATGTCTGAATAATATTCTTATAACCAGGCAATAATGTTAAAACAACGTTTGAAAAACCTTTTTGACATTTTGAATGTTCCTATTATATTTTGGTTACTTAATGGAAATGTTAGGGAAACGTTCTGACAACCTAAAATTGGTGGAGTGCCTGTTCTGCACAGTGTGAAAGCCAACGCTACCTTCTTCCTGTCCAACCGTTGCCTGCTTCCCCTCTTTCATGAGTGTGTGTGCAGACTGACCCCCTGCCATTAAACTCAATGAAGACATCACTCTGGGAGACGACCCTGGACCCCCCAGTCCCAGGAGAAGAGGGGTTTGACTGTCCCACGCTCATTCCGTTGCTATGAGGAGAGCATTCTTCTGTTCTGTATTATGGAAATTAGATTTTCCATGTTGCATTACAGTGGAATTGTCATCTGCCTCGCTCTCAGAAACACGGAAAAAAGATCCTGACAAAACATACAGCAACCAAAGATGGAGAGAAATGGGACACTTTTCCATGTGGGAAAACCGACTGGGAATCCTGGAGCAAAACAAAGAATCACACAATCTTAAATACGCGTACACTTATTTATTGCTGTAAACGTACGGCTGCTTCATAAATTCAGTGATACGAAGAGTCTTACCGTTTATGCAATACAAAATACTAAAGGCATAAAAACAAAAAACAATGGTTCCGTTTGGCTGTCAGGGTGTTTTGTCTGGGCCGGCTCAATGACTTCAGGTCAAAGCTGCGGATGGAAATGTACAGCAGCAGAGAGATGTGGGCTTTTGTGTGATGTGTATTTTAATCAGCGATCGTGTTAAAGCTGATAATGTCGAGCCAGTAATTGTCACCAGCAGCCAATATATACCGTAGACCACATACAGTACCGACATAATGAATGACTCGTCTCCAATCATTTATAGCTAATCGGGGTAAATGGTTAGTGAGCTGCGCTCAAAACTCCAGAACATAAGACTCTGTTTCTTGTTCTCCGGCCAAAATCCCCTCCATTTGTTCTGTTCTCCCTCCCTCTTCTCTGCTCACTGTTTTTTCGCTAGCCTGCTGTCTGAGACGAGCGTGTGCAGATGTTGGACTGTAGCAGTTACCCCAGGAGAGAGAACTCTCCATGCGCTAATACATCTCCACCACACCCAACAGTGTGTCTAACCTCAACAGAATGTAATGCGGTTTAACCTCATAAGAATGCAAAAATCACGCATGTAATTCTCGCTTTTAAATCTTTGCTTTGTAATTGCTTTTACACATAACGCACGAGTACAAATTACAGAGTCAATAAAACGCTCAGTCCAACTGATAAGAAATATCTGAGGACTAACTTGATTGATCAGTTTTTGAAATGAACTCATTTGTTCTTGAGCACACTGGAGGTCATGTGTAAAATATGATAATGGTATTGTGTAAATAAGGACAGAATGCTCATTTTTCGGTTATCGGTGTTAAGCTGACTGCAAAGATGAAATAGCTGGAAAAAGATGAAAAGTTGGTTTTAAGAAAAACGCTAACTGTTTGTTTCAATGGCACCACCTGTTTGATATTTTTGTTGTCTTCAGTAATGAAATTTAAAAAACTCAATGTGCACCTCAATTTTACAATTAGGTTTTTGGGGCCACAATGCAAACAAATGAAACCTGGAGCCAAACACCAATGCAAGCGAGCTTTATAAGAAACACACACATCAAACACACTTCACTCATACTAATATGGATGCTGCTCTGGGATCCAGACACATCATTTATCTGTCATGTTCTAGTTTTATTGTGAGCATAATCACATCCTTCATTACATCATCATCTCATTTCTGTGTCTCACTCTCTCCAAACCCGACAACATTCCTTTGTCTTGAAATGGACAGAGCGCATCACATGACCAGTCCAAACAGCTACCGATTGGGCGGCTCGGTAGACATCTCAGATTTATAGTGAATGTTTAATCCTAGTGAATTTCCCTAAACCCCTTTAACACATCAGTAACTCTAAAGTGAGAGCTAAGGGAGATATCAATAAAAATAAAGAGTAATTTCTAGCCCTTTCTTTCCCAGCAAAATATTTCTTGCCCCAGACTCATTACCCACAATGCCTTTCATGCCCACGCGCATGTTATTTCTTATCATGTGTTTTTTTAGTTCTGTTTATTTCCTTCCTCTCATTCTGTCTCCATGTCAGGTCTGATACAATAAATCAGACCTGAATCTTTAAAAGAAATAAACGTGAGACATATTACGTAGAAGAAAATTGAGAAAACGGCATTTTTCATCACACATTCAATAATTCGTGTGCTAGCAAAGCATGTCAAGGTTACAGAGTATGTTTTTCTACTGTAAATCTTCAGAAGTATGTTTGTCTGTGGGTGTGTTGGAAAAGCTGGACCAGTGCAATGCTGGTTTAGCCGGCAAAGGTTGCCAGATTGATCCGTTGTGGAAGGTGGTTTTCATTATATTTGTAATCAGAATCATATCTAAACTGAAGTCATACTGATGGCCTGTCATGTTTTAATTTTTTACAGATTTCTAACACAAGCCTTTTGTCTGTGAGGAAATGCTTTTTCTCCGATAGTAATGTGACAAAATCGCAATATTTAACAAGCTCAATAACTCATATAAACTTTATATCTACAATATTCAAATTCATTTAGAACAGCTGAATATATGAATCCCGTTCAAACACGGTCTTACATGTAACTGCAGCCATAGGAACGTCCTGTATTTTCATTGTTTGTTACCTTTTTTGTTTATTTTTGGGAAATTTCAGTATCTCCTTTCATTCCAATGTAAGCAGCACATTACATAGAACATAAAACGAAAACTGACATTCAACATGATTCGTTAAGGCATTGTAAGCCCCGCTATTTCCTTCTAGTTTATATGTTTCTGGATTCTTCAACAACAAGACCCTGCAACAAATGTGTGTAATTTCAATTCTAGACACCAGATGGCAGCACAAGACCTGTTTACAGCGCAGCAGAATCTGCCACGCTACATTGGCGCCCCCTAAAGGTCAGACTGAAAATCTCACGTCTTCAAACACGAGACAATTTTTCTGTGAAGACTAATTATCATGCGCCTCATATTTCAAAAGCCAGCATAGTCTAGAAACAGCGAAGACTGCTGAAAAACATTTCAACAGTTTATTGGATCCCCGTCGTTCAGTATACAGTAACACTCTCTAAACGTCTTTAAGATTAAATAGATACGGATTTAGAACTGCGTTAGATCAATTTAAAAGAGATGAGCTCTGATCAAACAATACAGAGAATTTCTATAGCTAAGGTAATTTTACAAGCTAGAAGGTATGAGTAAATGTATAAAGCATGCACTGCCTTTGGAGTTTATAAGCAAGCTTGTGTTCCAGGTGTGTTTGTTGCCTCTGATGTATTTGCTCCAGGCCTGAGCACAGACTCTCAGGTTCTCGGCATCAAATATTTATCCTGCAGTAACTATTATGCCTTAAAATATTCTCAAAGATCTGCGGCAAACGCACGCCCTTACCAACCCAGACACGCGTCAGCCTGGACAATGGATAGACAAGTAGAGAGAGAAATAAACTGTATTCCGAAAAACAACTGTTGTGCACCACCGAGACATCTGAACATGATTTACCATCACGTCTTCATAAGAAAAGTAAATTTTTGAGGAAGTACTCGTGGTCCGAAGACTGCTTTAAAGTTAATGTACCCTTGCAGTTTTCATTTAGGCAATTGGCAGATGACTTACATTGCATTATACTACACATTTATCACTATACATTGAGTATGTGCAATCACCGGGATCGAACCCATGACCTTGGCGTTGTTAACGCCACGCTCTAACCACTGAGCTACAGGAAAGCTCAGTGGTTTTAAATGAATGACGGGGAACAAGATGTTTGCTGATTTGCTTACTGTTTACTTTTTTAAGTAATTAATTAACAGTATGTTTCAACAGTGCGATCCACGTCACCCTCAGCCTCATGTTTCTTACATTTGTGCCGGTCAATTTGTACACCGGGTAGGTAGATAGACTGTAGCTCCTCCTCCTTTTGGATTATACCATTCGAAAATAAACTAATGAAAATAACAAAGCTATTCAAATAATAAAACTACATAAAAGATCCAATAAAGTTAATTAATACGGTTACTTAGAATGGCGTATGATGCTATTACAGTCTGACAAACAGCAATCGTAAGGAATTAATAAAAGTCAATGTGCACGGCTGAGGAAAACACCCCTGTGACGTCATGTCTAAATGTAAGCGCCCGTCCCGTTGGGCTGAATGAAGGGTATAAAAGGCCCAAATTCTTTCACCGCTTGTTTGGCGAATGCTGTAAGGAGCTGCACGTAAGTATGTTTGTTATACACAAGAGGAAATATCAACATTAAATGTGTATTAAACATGTGTGGATGGTTTATTCCTAAAGTGCTGCTAAATAAATGTTGCCCGCTAAATAAATAACACCATTTCTTTATTCCTTCATGGGTCTCTTATTATAAACGCTCTGTACCACTAACATTTTTTGAACTTAAGTGGAAAAAACAAAATTTAAAGTAAATTGTTCTATCGCGCATTGTTTGAGTCTTAAAGGACCAAGATGGTAATATTGGAAGAACGCTTTCAGTATGCAACTTAATTAAACGGTATAAATGAATAAACCCGGTTAATCGAAACAACGTGAAACGTTGCGGTCGGATTTTGCGTTCATCCGTACGCGTGTTGTGTCAATGAGGCGTGCACATAAAACTTAATCCCACAATACTAATCGTAAACGGAATGTTTTTTTAACACGATTTCATCATAATGGTTTATTATGGGAAAATTAGCAGGAAAAGCTGCATGTTTACATAAAGCGGGTCTTTGCACATATTGGTTATAATTGTTTTTTTTTTAAATTAGGTCTTCTATTTACCCAACGTTCAGAGGCCCGATTTAGTTTGTGCTTCACTAATGTACAACTTCATGTTTAAAAGTAATTAATTTGTTCCCCAAATTTACCTGACAGGGCCTCGGGAAATTAACTGACAATGACAAAGGTTGATCAATAAACTGATGTCATGTGACCTGGTGAAAATTTTTGGGTTGGAATAAATCTCAAATGATGTTTTCAATTAAAATTTTTATAGAGCGTTATTGCAAAGCAGCTTTCAAGTAAATATGCATTGGTGCAGAAAATAAACATAAGAGAAAAACAGTATGTTAATAAGAAAAAAAGTTTGCGTGCTCTTGCTTTTAAGCGCTGTAAAACATTGCAAAGTGAGCACAAGTGGGTCCCCACTGTGAATTTTGATTATCCCAGCCTGGTGTGTAGCCTCATGCCCAGCCCTGTTGACTTGAAATTTTG
>JAZGTJ010002118.1:0-45590 GCA_036877575.1 Botia almorhae
TGTTTGTATAGGTTGAGCCCATATCTGACATTGAATCAGAGGAGGAGGTTGAGGTGACTGACATCAGTGATGAGGAAGCAGACAACAGAGATGAAGACTATGTTTTCCCCCCTCATCATAAACATCATCTTCACCACAATCGTTATCTTCACAGTCAAAAGCACAGACAGACCAACGGCACTGATGCTCACCCAGATGACGACTTAGAGGAGGAGGTGTTCAAAGCTCCTGCCCCTCCACCTTTCTTCATCCCTCCCACCTCTTCCTCAGGTGACAGTAGTCGTGGTAACGCTGTCGTGAAGACTGAACTTGTAGAGCCTTCTGATGCTCAGCCGGTGTCTGGCGGGCTTCCGCAAACACCCTCCCAGTGCATCCCGCTGAAGCTCCGGTTCAAACGGCGCTGGGACCAGGACCAGCACATGGAAGAGGCAGAGGATAAGAAAGTGAGAGGAGAAGAAAGGAGGAACGGAGAGTCTGAGGAGAGTGGGAGCGGAAGTGGAGAGGCAGAGAGCCCACCTCCTCTCGCTCACCAGAGAGTCAGTGCTGAGCTCCATCGTGCCACAGCACAGCTGTCACTGGAAAACAAGGACTGCTGATACACAACCATGTCGATGCATGCGTGACTGCTGATGCGTTCTCTACAACTGCTGATGGACCCACACGTGATTCTTTACAGATCAGTGACTGCTGATACTGACAGACAGCTTTCTTGACAGTAACACTGACACATACACTTGCTGCACACTTAGAATAACTGACCCTTGCATAATAAAAACCTTGTTCCCCAGGCAACCCCTCTTTCATCTGCTGCCCTCACGCACGGCGCTCACCTTTAGCTGAAGGTCTCGCCAGCACACGTACACATAGTACATCTCAGTTTAACGATGATGTGGAATGAATTTACCCATGTGCCCCAGTGACCCTCAGGAGTCATAAACTTTGACCTTTGGAACTAGAGAAAATTTTATATTTTTAAAAGAGAATTTTATTTTGCAAAGTGCCTGTTAGCTATCCCTGAACAAAACCCCACAAACGAAGAGGGAAAGGGAGAGAGAGAGGGACAGAAGGACCTTAGAAAGTGGGTTAACTTTGGAATGGTTTGAGGGGTTTTATCTTTATTTCCAGCAGCCCAACATTATTTTCCTCAGTGACAGACTGATCAATCTCTATATGATGTGGCGGTTATACAAATGCACAGAAAGACACAAACAGAAAGACACTGTTCTAAAACCAGCCTGGTCAGAAGTCATAACCCTCAGGGACAAACCCCCCAAAGCACACACACACATACACACAGATATAATCCCCTCCTTGTTCCCTGTAAGAAGCTTGAACAGATTGATTGAAACTGTCACAACTAAGCATTGGTGCAGAAGATGTGTGTCTGATTGCTGAGTGTGAATGCATGTGTTTTTGGAAATCTTGCTGTGTTGTAAGTTCTCATGTCTTTTTTCTCCTTTCTATCCAAACCAGCTCACCTTAAATTATTTTTCTCCTTTAATTGTGTCCTCTATCGTCTTCTCTTTTCTGGGACCATACCTGAATCAACTTCATTCCATTTGACATTTCAGATGAAATGGCTCGGGCATAAAACACTGAGACCACACTCTCAAATCTCTTAAACAGTCACTTCCTTCATCTTTTAATCAAATGATTGTCTGAAGGTGGTAAACATTAGGAGTTTCCCTTGTATAGTCAGTCCATTCTTACTAATTAAACCAGCATTACACACACACTCACAAAGCCCGTACAGTGATACTAGATTTACCATGGCTCAATATTTAATGTTTTTTGGCACTTGGTGCATTAAGGTTAGAAATATAATTTGCTTTTACCTATAAGAACCAAGTAAAAATTGTAGGTCTTGATTTATGTTTCACAGTCCTTAAGCAAATATCAGATCTGACCCTTGACCCCTATGAGTTACCACAGACATGGTAATGAAACAGCAATAGATGGGTAAAGGTTTGAATTTCTTAACTCAAACATTTAAATACTTATAAATAAGTATAGTACAGAAGGATCATAGAAGTTGCTCTCATACACGTGTACACACACATACACACAAACAAACTCTGCCTCTTATGCCTTGTTTTAATAGCATGTCTGAAAGATTAATGGAAAAAATTAAAATAAAAAGTTAAAAAATAACAGTATACACTCTATATACCTTTATATAATATGTGTTAAACATACTGTAAACAGAACTTAAAGCATAGCATTAACTAATGTATCAATTTCAGGGGGCTTTGTAACATTTGGTTTGGAGGGGAAGGTTGACTCTTCTCCTCGGGGATACTGTTGCTGTTTTTGGTGAGGGAGGATAATGTTGCTTTTTTTAACAATTTAATGAAATGTGGGGTTCAGGAGTGAAAGACAGAATTGAACACAGTACTCTAACAAAGCATGAGAGCTTTGCACCACAAATGATGTGGCACATTCGGTTCTTAAACCAGCATACATCTCTTCAACATCCTGTTCTTACTGCCACAACTGATGTCTGTGCTTGTGTATGTCTGTGTGAGTGAGTGAGAGAGAGCCTTTGACAGAGGCTGCATGTCTATGTGCATGTATGTCAGTTCATACACTTTTGAAATCTTGCATTATGAACCTCATATACCCGTGTGCCCTAAAGCTCTGTGGAGGACAACAGCTGAGCGTGTGAGATATCAGTGAAGTGACCAGTCTATAGCGCAGGCAATGGTGTAATGGTTTTTCAATGACAGGAAAAGTTAGCAAGTTATCATGTCTGAAGTGTCTTTGGTATCTAGAATGATACATTTGACAGAACTGAACTGTTTAATGTTAACAGAACCAGCAGTGATGTCAACCTCCTCAATGTTTTTGACTCTGTAGTTGCCTTACTCCCCCTTCAACCAGATTGGATTATATGAAAGATAATCCCTCCTACTTTCTAATGGTTTATTGGATGAATTTGGTCTTTACCCAGGGTGCATTTGTTTTACGCCCCGGCATACCTCATAATGTGAGAGGCGGAGTTAAATTTGAGATGGGGTGAGCAGTATTGACCGGCACAGTCTGCTTTTGTATGCCCACAGCACAGAGTGATTGTTTTTTAGGGGAGATATTTATTTAGGCTTCTCACAGGATGTTATTTTTTCATCATCCCAGCAACTGATGATAATTTGTTTTTTTTAACCAATTTGCTCCGGTTTATCTCCTCTGATGTCAATGTGGCTGTTGATCATAATTATTATTAGTTATTATCATTGTTATGTTAAAATTTGTTTTTGCTCACATTGTAGTCATGATAAAATTGTATACTTACTGTAAAAGATCCTTTTAGGAAGGTTTCCCTCCACCCAGGCCTTTCCACTGAGCAACCCGACAGTGTGTTAGTGTGACATTTAAATGTATAAATTAACGTAAAACTGTATCTTTAATAATGGTGAAGATTTGGAGAGATATCGATGGAGGAAGGGCATTTAGGAGAGGATCTGGCTTATGATTTGAACTCAAGTCATGTCATGTAATTGTTATTTTGTAGTGTTACTTATTTCTTGCTCTTGTAAATTTTTTTCATCTGGGAATTGTTTGATTTTAAAAGATATATTGTGTATTGTTTCACTGTGTAAAAGTCTCTTTTATCTTTCTCACTTTCTTTCTTAAAATCAATTTCAGTGGTTCCATAACTCATAATAACAGGTTTTATCACAATGGTGTAACATTTTAATTCCTCCTTTATTCATTTTTGTGTTCTTTTTTCAGAATTGTAATTAAAATGTAATCAGGGTCAATTAAACTGGTTAAAAGCCATCTGAATCTTTTTTAGTTTCTACAACTTTCGGGTCCCTTTGCACCAAACAGTGGTAAACAACTAATCTCCATTTTAGAGTGGGTCTACTACCTATATCTAATAGGGGGTGTTTCCAGGCTAAATATAGTAAAATTCATGCTAAATAAATAAAATACATAACATTTAACTTCAAAGTAATACATTATAGTAAACATTTAGAGGAATTTGCAGTTTGAAGTAATCTGTAAATATATCTTGGATAGACAGCCTGTTGATTGGGTATATAGCATATACACTTTAAGACTGACCTCTGCTGTCTGAACATCAGAAGTACCAGTGTTCACATATTTATTTTGCATTTATTTTGGTGAGACATTTTAGATACACTAATGGCTCCACTTTTCACATATTAATTGTTTTTAGCAAACAATGCTGATAACTGTAACACTTATTATTATAATTTTAACTCATTTTGATTTTAAGTGTAGATTTGATTTTAAGTGTAGATGTTTAGCTTTGGACCTTCCTAGAACAGAAATGCCATAATCAAATGATCATACATTATAGGTAGTAATACAGAATCAGAAATAGAGCCCAACGTACATCTGTCAACAAAATAAATGTTTTGTAACTGCTCTTGTGATTAGTTTATGTGGAGCCATTGCACAGATGTGTAATGTCTTCTAAAGAGCAGTAAACATTTTAACACTTAATAGTACTTGTTCTCTTGTTTGTCCTTCTTAGTCTTTTGGTTATAACTGGCTGGGTTTTATAATAAAGCAGGATCAGGTTCAAAATCATTTAAAAGTTTGAACATGACATTGTATCATGACCTTGATTCACATTTACATTTATCCCTACTTGTAACTTCATATATCCACTGCTTATTTCACTTGCAAACCAAAGCAAAGATGAAATATTTCCCTATTATTATTAGGCATCTGCTATGTCTATTTGTTCCAATGAATTTGAGCACAGACTAAATAAAAATCTCAGGTCATGTGAGTCAAATTAAACTTCTGATCTCGTCATCCTTGTCATGTTTGGTTTTTGTCACATTCTCTGTCTGTTGTCCCCTTTTATCACCTCAATTATTTTTGTATTTCATTGAGCTAGATGAGTATGGTTCCCTGTGCCACAGTGGGTGAGTATAGTTGAGAGACAGATGTATGACAGCTGATTGACACAGCATTATAGAGCCAAAAGAAATGGGTCACCATCATGGTGAGGGTCAGGTCAAAGTGCAGGACTCTAGGGAGTGGAAAAAATCTTAATGAGGGGGAACAGACACATCACCTTTGTAAGACATCTTTTGTGAGCAGATTAGGCCAAAAGAGTGTGCAAAGAGTAGGCCAAATAGTAATATAGTTTTAATTTTGCGTTTGGTAAAAATAGCTATTAAATTAAATGTTAGAAGTATGCGATATACCAGGGTATGTGGATAGCTTAAAAAGCGTGTATGCTGATCCCAAGAAATGCATTTCAAAACTAAACCCACAGGGGTCGCTGTGCATTGCGTCAATATTTTAGGATGGCGCGTAGTATCTGATTCTGTCTACAACAGCGATTATGTAACGGCGTTTTTCTTCACCGAGGAACCTCACGGCGAACATTCATTTTCTAAATGTAGCTGCACGTTTCTATGCGCCAGTATGTCAGAAATATGATTTGCCATATTTACCTAGTGGACACACTAGGCTATTAAATATTGCAGAACGTTGTAAAACAGCAATTGAATCTCAGCAATATTTTAATTTTCATATTTAAGAAGTACGGCACTTGTTTGGCGGCACTTGTTTGGCATGGAATAGTAATATATATTGCTTTCATCAGTCATTAGTATGTTGTCCTACTACGCACCAAGCATGGGGTTATGCGAGTACGTCAGGCCACGCCTCTACCATCCAGCTGGTGGCAACGGGGTTGATGACTTCATCGCTGAGTTTGATCATTGGCTTGTTGACGCGCCCCTTCTGGCCAATCACACAGCGACAAGATGACGTCACCCCTAAATCCTACAAGGATTGTATGGAGGGGGCGGGGCGCAACGACACTTACGTTAGAGACAGTCGGATAGTGCGCAGCGATTGGCTGTCTCACACGAGGTGAGGTGCTGTTGCTGAGAGAAAAGAGAGTGGAAAAAACTGCAAGCGAGAAAGTCAACAGTGTTCGTTGTAGCTGCATCCACAAGCATAGTAGTGCGAAAGTGAAAAGATAATCTGATGCTTTTAGTAAGAAACTGCTCAACTTAATTTTGTCTTTCTGTGTCATCCTCGAAACATTATACTACATATTTTATTAAGATTGTTTTAACGAATTTGTGTATGGCAGACAGTATTAAAATGAACTGATATAATGTGTTTAATTTAGGAATTATTGTAGCTAAAAGGAAGTAGAAAACTAGTTTAAAGGAGGTGTGTTGCGCCGTCGTTTGTGGTAAACACGCACCTTTATTTAGGAAACGAAGACTCGTGTTGCGTTATTGGCCAGCGCTTCTTGAACACTACCCTTGTGCCCGCCCACACCCTGTTCCTATGGTTCCCAAAGTTTCCATTGGTTACTGTAACTTTTGGAGTGAGGACCGGCTTGGTATCTCTCCTCGTTGTAATTGGCCCTTGAAGTATGCCAATCACGAGGAATATGCCACTGAGAAACGCCTTGAAGTTTGTGCTGTCACATCCATAGGTTACTGTATCTGTCAGTGCGCTCTGATTGGTCGGGCGGGCCAGCTGTTAGTGGTTCATTCACCATTTTGTGACTGTAGTGGAAAAGGATTCATATAGTTTTTAATCCCTGTCCGAGTTGCTGTCGGGAGGGGGGCAGAGATGTTTTAACGGTGGACCGACATAAAGTAAAATTCCCGACGGAAAGAATGACATGATCGGGCGTTGCACGCCACTTCAGATGAAACGGGAGACCCCATCTGCAATCTGCACCGTAAATTCATCGTTTGGCACGTACGTATTTTTGCTGTTTTCATGAGTTGTTACAAACCAAATGGGTCCACCAATAATATCAGTGGCAAATCGCATTTTAGAGATGTACCCGGTGTGCTTTATGCAAAATAAAATGGAGTGCAAATTAGCTCACTAAAATAAAGATCAAGGAAGAACCCAGAGTAAGAAAGGAGGGGGTGGGGATGCAGAGATAAACTTTGTCAAATGTTTTAAAGGCAGTGTTCAAGCTAAGCGTTTCAGTAATTTAATAAATTATCCCTTCCCGAATTGTTTTTACTGAATGGCACGAATTTGAGCAACTTGAGTAGATCATATTTGCACTCATAAGCGGCGTTACGCATTGGCAGGACTACGCGAGTTCGAGGAAGGATCGCATTACCTAGACTATTACCGAATAATAACGTGTAAAAACAAACAAATACATACTTCACTCAGTAAGCGATACGGTTGCTTTAGGCATACTTCTTGTGCTGTCACCAACTCACTTTCTCGTGACCTATTAGAACGGCGCATAAAGGTGGATAAGTTGCAACTTTTGCTGCGAGTACGTCCTTATTGACACCAACAACCCTTGCGTAGTGTTTTGCACGTCAGTAAAGTGTGCCTGAACACGTTTCAAAGCTTTTATTTACTCTCTTCTACTGCCCTTATCTAATTTACCGTCTCACAACCCCGGCTGTTGCGAGTCCCCGGCATAGTACTACTACCGTGACATTGCGGAGCGCCGCGAGTACTAGTACTACCACCGGCGGGTTTCGTGCGCAGTCTGCCGGTATGATTTTTATTCTTCTGCATTATTTCAACGACCCACCTCATTGTTCATACATTTTCGGATTACGTCCATATGAGCTATCTGTAAGAGCCTTTGATCCGAACAGCAGTTTTTTTTTATAATTCTGTAATCAATATTTCAAAAGTATCATTCAGGCCTTCCTATACAGAGCTTCTGTGCAGGCATCAGTGGGTTTTTATGTTCCTAACTCTGAGATTTTGTGGTGTCTTTAGGGATGCATGTAATTCATGCACTTTGCTGTTTAAGACTGTCTCTATAATGATTGCTACGTTTGTCTGCATTAAAGACATCCAGCAATTTATTTTCGTCAAGGTCCACTGTGCACGGTTTTTCTAATGGTAGGTGTGTACAACTGAAGGCCTTTGGGTCATTTCAAATAAATGACTAGTATAATTCCTTTGTGATTGATGTGGTGGAGTGTTAAAAGATAGGATGTTGTTTTGGGCAGCATTGTTCCTACGTCATTAGTCCATGTACTGCTTCAGCGTCTGTACAGCTCGATGTACATGCACAACACATTGTACATGCACAATTCAGCCAGTAAAATGTAAAGAGCACCAATTTCAAAGTGTGCAAAGGCTTTTGGAGGGGATTCTTAGAGTGTGTGAAGTGTTTGACATCTGATCTTTAAAGAGTGTTTTATGTGTCCCTGATCTCCCTGTTGTGTGCTCGTCTGCTGACTTCCTTCTATTGCATGTTTTTGCTGTTTCATGCGTGTTACTGTGACATCCCCTTGGTGACCCACTTTAAGCCCAAATAAAGCAGGTAATATAGTGGGAAATAGTCGGGCTTAAGAAGGAAGGAAGTCATAGCACCCATGCATGCCTCGAGCTGCACAGTGCTGCACTGCTGCAGCCCTGCACCCTCCTGCATGCCCCAGAATGCACATTTGGAGAACAATCTGTAAATTGGCACATCGATATACACACTTCTCATCAAAATCTGTGCAGATACGCAATGTGTAGCGTGGAGTGGGCAGACGCCTACTTTTAAAATATCGCATTGTGCTGTATGGCATGTTGCACTGTTGTGGGTTGTTGTTTTTTCCCCATTTTGCATGTTTATGTTGCTTCCTAACACTGCGGTGAAGCAGTGTGCTTAAGACTTTTTCTCCAATTAAATCTGAGTAGTGTGACAGGCTGGTATACTGGCATCGCAACTGTGTGTCAGTCTGTGTCCCCCTTTCTCGTTACCGAGTTCCACATAAGTCTTAATGTCTAAATATATTGATAGATGCTTTATTGGCCCCTTAGGCGTTTATATTTGTGGTTGTATTTTGGTTTGAGCAAAGTCTTTTAAGTAAACAGTTGCTTCAATGTAATGACAACTGGTGTGCTGTAAGAAGCGTGTGTATGTGCTTTGCGCTGCTTTGGGACGGACATGTGAGACACAAAGTATTTGAACAAAAATAAAATTATGCCATATCAATTTTAATCGTGATGTCTTAAAGACCAAGATTCCAGCTAACGTGATCACATTTTAACCAGGGTGAACCAAAATATGTTCTGGCTCATTTACATCACCTTAAAAAAATGTATACCCTCTGTAAGGGAACGACTATAATCAAAAACAAAATAACACATTTGTTGGGTCGTAAAAAGGAAAATTATTAATTCAGTTCTGACCTTTAAGATCAAGACAGCGATTCAATGTCAGTTAAGACTGTTAATAAGTTTAAGTCAGTCTGTGTGTCTGTAAGTCTGTGTGTTTGTGTTGCTTTTGAGGAAGGCTGTGATGCATAGAAGGGGTTTAGTTGTTGGACCTATTAAGGAAGGCATGTGTTACAATGCTGTTCACAATGACCTGTTTAATACGGAGTTAAAGTCATGTCTCTCAGAGTGTGTGTCTGGAATGGACTTCTGTCATATGGCTGACGTCAGAGTTTTATTTGCTTTAGTTGCACCTTTAATACAGGTATCATGGTAATATCCAAAATGCTGAGACTTTCAAGGGTCATTTGTCCAACTGTCGTCACATCCATAGGACTCAGACCTGTCACAGTCACGGCAAGCAGACCCAGGATTAGCTGAAAGTGTGTGTGTGTGTGAGAGAGTTCAATTATGAATAAAAATAGTTCAAAATTGAAATTTCTACCTGTTGCTTAAATGTATTTTAACAATGTGTTAATCTGCTGTAGTATGCTTCTATATATGCATATAGCTGCATGTAAACAATTGGTGTGGTCCCTTTTTAGATTATTTATTTTATAATTCTTAAATAGTTTATTTAGACTAGAACATTATATGGTAAAGATATGGTAAACTTGAATTCCCTTTTTAATACCATTTTAATAGTCTGTATTTTTCTTTTTCAACTTTATTTAATAGATACCGCCTTAAATCAATGCCTGAATCAATCTAGAAGTTGAGACATGGCATGTAATACCTTTATAAGGGAAATTTATATTATTGCTTTAGTTTTTGACTGGAATGATGTGCAATAAATGAATTGTAATGCTACATTTCAACTGTGGGGAGATACTGCAGTAATAGTACTAGTATCTAGTATCACTATCAATTTGGAAAATGGTCCAAAAAGTTCATTTAATCTAGCTGATGCATATTTAAAAAGCAAAATTGATTTATGTGTACCACAAATACCACAGGTGAAAACAAGTGTTAGGATTGTACTTATATTTAATTATCAAGTGTAATTTCCTGTCAGTTATCATTGACTAAATAGCACTTTTGTGGAATGCTTGATTAATAGATTAAAAGAATCAAGTTTCTTGACTAAAAGATAGGTTGTGCTGTTTGACGTCATCCGTGGGGTTTTCAGTTTCCTGAGCAGGAATTTTTAAAAGCAGCAGTGATCTCTGCATTTATGCAAAGTTAGCAACACATTTTAACAGCATGTTTAAGCTTTGGGATTGAAATGGTTATCTGAGCATGGCATGTTTAAACTGATATGCTAAAATTTGAATCGGGGTATAATTGGCAGAAATGTGTTCAGCCATAAACAAAACAAAATGAAAAAAAATTAATTACTATAATAGCATATATATTGTTATGCTAACTTGAGGTGAATTGAAGGATCATGCTGGCTCTGCATCAGTTAAGCAAAAACTTATACACTAATAAATTAAGAAGAGCACAACATGTACAAAGTTTGTAAAAGACTGTCATACATGTACAAACTAAAAACTGATTATAGCATTACTTTGTATCGTTTAATGTAATCCAGAATGTTGTACATAGGTGACAGTGTAAATTCATTTAATTCAGAATGTTGTATATGGGTAATTCTAAATAGAAGTGAATAGTAATTGTCAGATAAATGTAAACAACGCATTAAGTGACAGCTTCTCAAACCTTTGCCACTGATTTTTATATAGTACCATTATGTGTGTTATGTGTCCCTGATCTCCCTATTGTGTGCCCGTCTCTTGAGTTTCTTCTGTGTTTCATGTTTTTGCTGTTTCATGTGTGTGACTATAACATCTCCTTGGTGACCCACTTTAGGTCCAAAGAAAGCAGTTAATACAGTGGGAAATGGTTGTGTTTGGGAAGGAAAGAAGTCACAGCACTCGTATTCTTATATAATTTTTAAAAGTGTTGTAGTCAAGCTTTAGTTAGGTCTTTTGGGCTTAAATCGACATATGTTTCAAATGAGCATAAGAAACATGATAAAGCTACAGTTAGACTGCTCATGTAGTTCTAAAAGTTATATTTAATTTGCAACAAAGATTTGATTACATTGATTTTAAATAAACATTTCACTTGTATTTGTCTTCATCTGTGTTTTAGGTGTTTTGAGGCCCTTTCACACCAAATGTGAACGGGCCTATTTTTAGCCATTATTTTGTTTTGACGTGCCTGTCCAAAAAGAAACTTTCCTTGTGGTTATAACATTGCCTGGAGTTTGGACTTTCTGACTTCCCATCATGTGAATATAGGGGAAGCATAAGATGTTAAATTACACACAGGACAGAAACAGCAGAAATTAGATACATTTATTACACAGATAACACTGTAAATTCACCAGCTGCTACATAACTGAAAATAGTAAAATTTACTCTGAATTCTGGCTTGATGTTTTACAGTTAATACCATGACTCATACGCTGGATTCTGATTCATCTAAGCAATGCATCTTGTGCAAGTATAATTGTTTTTGTAGCAATTCCCAAAAAACATGCTGTCACACTCTGAACTTGACACACTCTAAACCTTAACATAAATTTACCATCAGAAATGTAAGAGATTGAGGATTGTTGCATATGTGAAAATCCAGAATCACAGTAACATTTTGTGTGTAATATTCTGTGTAATAACGAGATCTCTCTCCCTTGCTAATAAACAGTTTAAGGTCAGTATGAACAGAGGGTGGGGTGTCTCTTGAAATGACTCAAAGAAATCCCCTTTTAAAGGCATCTCTCACAGGAAAAGCCTGTGTGTTTTGTTTGTGTGGGAGTGTCTGATTGAACATTATTTGTGAGTGGGTGGGAGTGTGGAATAGTAAATAGAGTGAGAAATTGTGTAGGGGAGTGTGATTTCACACACGTGTTTGTGTACGAGTATATGAGGACTGGTGTGTGGATTAGTGTAAAACGTGTTTACGTGTTGAAGAAAAGTGTTTTCTTATAAATTTAGAGTCCGCTTTTACCTGTGTTTTTGTATAGCAGTGTGACAGTGGATGCTAACAACAGTATGCTTTGTGAGAATGGGAGGAGAAGAAGCACAGACACATTCAAGAGAAGTTATATGAATATTTGTACATTGATCAATTCACTTTTACAACATTTCTTTTTTTCTATGTCCTTTGCTGAAGCTTTGCTCATTATAAATATATTCTGTATATTGTGGTGAATGCCATGTTTTGCGTGAGTTACTTATTAACATGTTCAAGTCTACCAATGACCCACATTCCACAGCCATCATCTGTCTGATGTGGACGCAGACCATGGTCTTTTATTTCCTTATTCTGTTTAATTGTTACTAGGTAAAGTTACTATGTAAACAATTACAAAAATTACTATGTAAAGTAAAGTAAAACTGTTGGTGCTTGTTAATTCTGTGTTGCCTGCTCTCAGTAAGTGGTTTAGGAAAGTGCATAGCTTGTTGAAAAATCCATTGTTAAGTAATCTGCATATAAATTCATTATTTAATTATTTTTTATTGTGTATGTTTTTAAATGACTAATCATATCAACATTTTAAATTGACAGCCCTAGTTTTAACACATTCATATAAACTTATATAGTAATATATTTTCAATCACTATATAGCTAACAGCTTTAGGAAATCAATATCTCTATACCTGATTTTATTTTTCTTCTTGTTTCAGGTTGTTGTGAGGAAAAGAAGCTAAACACAAACTTAAAGTAGCCCATTGATTGAGAGAAGAGAAAGAAGACAAAAAAGAAAACAAGAAATATACTAAAGTTGCCAAACTGAAAAAAGATGAGGCCACAAAAGAAACAGAGAGGACGCTCTCCTTTAACGACAAGAGCAAAAGGAGCGAAAAAACGTGCGGGCAAGCTTGATGGACGTTCACAAACAACACAGCTCGCACCTTCACCCCAGAAACACACTCCCTCCAAAGCAGACAGCGCTCAGGACAAGCAAATCAAGAGCAGCAACATCCCAAACAGGGAGGGGCTAAGGGAACAAATAAGAGAAAGAACAGTGGAAACTATGAAATCTGAGGAGAACATTGTTATAGAGAATAAGGTGAAAAGCCCCAGAAACGTTAGGAATTTAACAGATAATAACGACTCAATCAAGCTAGCCAGCAATGCACATGAAAATTTACATAGTAATAGCACAGAAATGGGTAATACAAATACACAAAACTTTACTAGCACAAATAGTAAAGGTAGCAACCAACATGCAAAAAGCACTACTAGCAATACACAAAACACAAATACTACCACCAATTGTTTAAGTAAAGGCAACTCTTTCAGTGCCAACCACACTTCCATCACACCCTCCAGCCGAAAAACAGCTACTTTCAAAGCCAGGGTGCCCAAGAAGAAATATATGTATGAACATCAAGCTTCTAGTACCTCTCCCATCAATTTAACCCCTGTAACTACCACATTCACTTATGGCAACCATCTAAGTTCTTCACATGCTTCCATTTCTCACAACAGTACTCCTGTGCTTAGAAAAGATTTGGCTAAAGCAGATACTTTTAATCAGGAATCTAGTGGCAATAGTATTAAAGAAATAGTTGAAAGCAAAGAATCCTCAAAAGAGGATGAAACTATGGGTAATTTGTTGAAAAGTGAGGTGCCATCTGCCCGAGAGAAGGTGGTGCAAGCATTGGAAGCAGATGGGTATGGGGAGCAAGCCCCAAATTCTGTACGCTCATCATCTACAGACACAGCTAGTGAACACTCCCTGGATCTAGAGGTGCTTGAGCCTAGTCATGTAAGGGTGTCAAAAAGAGTGCTGTCTAACAATTCAACCCTGCCTGTCCTTCAAACTGAGAAAGGAGGCTCTGGAGCAATAGCAGAAGCACTAGCTAAAGGACTGAAAAACCAAAGAGTACTAGCACGTAGACAACCAAGAACTAATGCAAATGAAGGTGATAAGTTAATCAAGGAATGTGTGTTTATTTGTGGTGTGGTGCGTGGGTCCAGTAGAGAGCAGCTGAATGTAGAGTTGCAGGTTAATGGGGAGAGGACACTGCTCTCATACCCATTTCATACATTAGTAAGTCACCCATACCAACCCATTGACCTCATTTTAGACGCCCCACCTCCAGGCAATGAACTTGTGGAGGTTGGAACGCGTGTTTGTGTGCCTTATGGAGGAGATAAAGATAAAGAGTGCTACAGAGAAGGTGTGGTGGCTCAGGTGGACTCTCATTCAGCTGTTGCATGCCCCTACCTGGTGCTTTTGCAGGAGGAGCAAAAGAAAGAGAGGTGCAGCAGTGAAAAGGCAGAACAGACGTCAGGTACTCAGACTGTATGGGTGGCCCGCCAAAACTTGCGGCTCCTTGTTCCACCATGGGATGGGGTTACAAGACAGAAAGAACGAGAAGAGAGAGAGCACAGGGAGGAGATGGAAGTGGAAAGAGAACTATGTCAGTTAAGTGAGGGATTGGACTTGGGAACTGCAGGTCCTCTTAGGGAAAATTGCAGATTCCCATCTCCAGGGGTTCATCACTATGGAAGCACACATCATTCATCCTCCACTTCACCAGCAGTTGTGATGGTAGCAAAAAATAGGTTTAGTTTAGCAGCTAGGAGAGAGAGTGAGGAAACAGGGAATAGAGTTAGAGACAGAGAGCATGAGCCAAAACAATTGCAGACAACAGAAGTGGACATGGAGGTTTTGCAGCTTAACATGGCACCACTCCGAGAAGTCGGAGGAACTCTAGTCTCAGGGGGACCAGAAGCAGGTGGGCTTAATCAGCACAGACAAATTCTTTCCAAACCTCCTGGGTATCCAAGTCCCATTACAGTGGTGCGAGGCATCTCTGGGACATCTTTAGTAAGTTCCCAGCCAACCCCTTCACCTGCAATTTTAGGGTCTGATGGAGGGATCTCTTACCATATGCCACTCTCTGTGCCTCCTTCCCCTAACTCTAGGGGGTCTTTGACACCTCTGGAAAAAAATCCTACACCTTCACAGACCTCCACTCCAAATCCAGGAAGTTCTGCCTCGTCTTCTGCTTCTTCCTCACGATCAAGGACTCCTTTGTCAGCTACTCAGCAGAAATACAAGAAAGGTGATGTGGTTTGTACACCTAATGGAATCCGTAAAAAGTTTAACGGGAAACAGTGGCGGCGTTTATGTTCACGGGAAGGTTGCATGAAAGAATCCCAGCGTCGCGGCTACTGTTCTCGGCACCTCTCTATGCGTACCAAAGAAATGGAGGGAGCAGTAGGAGAGAGGGGGAGTGGCGGAGGTGGAGGGAGCAGCTCAGGGACAGTGACTCCTTCAGACCTGCGGGGTCGTGCTAGCAGTGAATTTGATTGGGATGAGACTTCTCGGGACAGTAGTGAGACAAGCAGTCGAGGTACTGACTCTCGCCCACGTCTTGGCTTGCCACCACTGCTTTCTCAAGATTTCTCTCGCTTTGACTTTGACGAATGCGAGGCTGCAACTATGCTGGTATGCCTGGGCAGCTCAAGGTCTGTAACACCCTCATTCTCACCAATTTCAAATCAGTCCCCATTCTCACCTGCACCTTCTCCATCCCCATCACCACTTTTTGGTTTTCGCCCTGCAAACTTTAGCCCTATCACTGCCTCTCCAGTCCTGCCTCCTCGCCGCCACAGACACCCCAGTGGTACGAACTGTGGTGCCCCAAAACATGGAATTGGAGGTCCAGAGAGGGAGAAGGACAGGCATTTGTCTGGTATTGTGCCATCCTTCCACACCAGTCTAACCTTCACTGTACCTATGAGCCCGGGCAAACGCAGGATGGATGCCCCACCTCCCCCGACTCCACTGTCACAGGAATATGCCAAATCTGATCAGGAACAAATCAGTCATGACCCTTCTCTTGTCTGCATTATCTCTCCTCAGACCACTACCGACACAGCCCCCCAAAGACTTCCTTCAACCACTGCCTCTTCCCCATCAGCTTCTCCCATAAGCTTGGAGTCAGGTTCACAACATACAGTCCCTCAGCAGCCTTTGAGAGACTCTCCAGTAATAGTGAGAAATCCTGAGGTACCTCTTATAAAGTTTACAGAAATTCCACTGGCTAGAGTTGCAGAGGTGGACAGGACCAGTTCCACAGTAAATGACCAAAATAGAGAACTGTCAGTGACTGGACTACAGGTTCCTGTACCAATTAACGCTGCTTCCACTAATGGGCCTGTCTTACTGCAAAACCCCACCTCAACTCTTGTTCTAATGTCTACTACCTCTTCCATTCCAAACACAAACCCTGCAGGTCTACCTACGCAACCCAGTGCCACCCTGGCCTGCATTTCAGTGCCTAGCTCTACCACAGGGCCTGGTCTCATTGGTGCAGAAGGGGGACAGGATAARAGTGGTCCAGTGATGGTGCAGCAGCCTGTCCCTTGCCATCCTGCTCCCACTGCTTTGCTGCCGCTCATACTTCCTACAGAGACCCTGCATCCTGTGCCATGCAAAGACATCATCATGGGGCGACCTGGAACTGGTAAGAGAATTCTATATTTACATTTAATGCAAACACCAATATTCAAATAGTGATCCCTAGGCAGATGTTATGTTTATTTTTTGGGTTTGGTAACACGAGAAGGTGCCATGTCACATTTAATGAAAGTTTAAGACATTTAAGAGGGCAAGGTTACACCTTTATTCATTTATTTTCTTGTGTACTTACCACAAATGTCAAATCAGATTCCATGTCATTTAAAAAACGTAGACTGAACTATGAATTTCAGACCTAGATCATTAATTTATTTTATATAATTTCTTCAAAGTAAGAGCACTGGTGAGCACAAATCATCAAATAAATCTGAATTGAAACGCTTGACACATCCATGAAGCACGAAGGTCATAACTTGCTTTGTATAAATGCAAACCCAGTATATTTAAGACACTAAGGTCATAGCTATATTGTGTGCGATAAACAATATTGTAAATAAAAAAAACGTATATATTTGACATTCCAAAATTTCTAAACATTTCCTCTCATTGCAGTTATTATAAAACATTGTTACATGGCTGTCCAGAATACTCAATTGCCAAATTCTGTGGTAAAATATGTTTGTATAACAATCTTTAGGAACATGGTGAATGGTATAAAAGGTGGTAACAATTCTAAGGCCCAAAATAATTACATTAGATTTCATGTTGGATCCAGTTTAATTATTTAAATGTTTTTATATCAAAATTAAATTTATATGTATGTGCCGATGTTGACTATTTGCTCATGTTGATGTGCTTATGTGCTTTATGCTGATTTAAGTAGCTTTAATATTTCAATACATGGTGCCCTTCACCAAAGAGATATCCTCTGATGTGCTGCATGTTTTGAAACTGAATAGACTAGAGATGTTAATGTGGTGAGCAGGTGATATTGTAAGAAAAAAAATCTCCTCCCAGTAAAACAAAACAAAGGAAGGAAAAGAGGTCAAAATCAGTTTATAGGCACAATGCATGATCAGTTTCTCTTCTAAAAAAGGCAAGTCAAGTAAAGTTACCACACAGGAAAACACTGCTCTGTTTACCACTCCTTATACACTATGAAAGGGATTCCTTGCTTTTTCCTATTATGTCATCAGTGCAGAATTTAGAATTTTTAAAATAGACTTATTTGTGATTGCCATGCTAGCTTTAAAAACTAGCTTTCACTTTAAAGAACAAAAACACTAAACACTAGTTAATAAAAGCGCATTCAAATATCCTGCACAACATTCGCACAGCAGTTTGTCAGATCATATGCGTATGTCTTCAGATCATATGTCTTTAAGGGCACCATTTGTTGAAAAGGAGATGAGGGATCCAGAGTAATATAATCTAGGGTGGCCCTGATTTCATAGCTATGGCAGTCATGACCATTAAATTGTATAACTGACCGTTCTCCCAGGAAACCAGTTCTATATAACTGTGCTTGTTTCATAATTTTTTCTTTCTTACATTAAAACATATTTTCAAATCTATATTTAAAGTTAATTTACCTGTTTGCTTTGTAGCTGTGCAGTAAGCAGGAAATTCAGGCCCTTGACCAGTTCTCTTATTTAATTGAATTACCAAATCCAATATTTTTTGTGATATTTTAAATTTTATTTAATATTTTAAAGCACTGAATTTCAGACATACTTACATTAATGTTAAATGTATGTATAAAATGTAATAAAAATCTGAAACATGATTCATATTTATATGCAAAAATGTGTTTTGTAATGTTTGAATGTTTTGTGTTGCTACAAGCAGGTTATTGATTTAGTTTTAAATACTTTAAAACAGAAATTCATTTGTGGTATTTCCCTACATTTTTTACCAGTCATTCCTCTTTCATTTAACACAATGCTCAGTTCCTGATGATGAAAAGCAGGCCCACAGCATAATGCTACCACCAGCATTCTTCACATTTAGATATGGTGGTTTATTTAGGTGTTGAGGGGGGGGGTCATGTTAGATTTGAAACACACATATTTTAATTCTGGCTTAAAAGTGCTATTGTGGTCTCATCTGACTGTAAAATCTATCACATGGCAACTGGGTCATTTAAAGACAAACTCCAGATGTAGTAAAAATGTTCTTTCTGTCTCACTCTTTTAAATACAGGCAAATGCTATGCAGAGATCTCGATATGGCTGACCCGGTCTCAGCTTCTGACCCGGTCTCAGCTTCTGAATTCTGTAGTTTGTTCAAATGTGACTGTTGACCTCTCTGTGGCTTCTCTCACAAGTCCCTTTTGCACCTTAAAATTGTAAATAATTTTAAGGTGCAGCATTTTAGGCAGTGTCTGGGTAGTTAGATGTTACATCCTGATTCATTAATCAACAGTTCTCACTGGGACATCCAGACACTCAATTTTTCCTCTCTTAATGTATTCCAAATGCATTTGTTTTACTTATGTAACATTTCTGAAATGCTCTTTAGTATTTATTTTCACAGCTGTTCTTTAGATTTACAAATTGCACACTGACCTCTATGGCATTTTATCCAGACATTATAGTGGTTATTTTAATTATTCTCAGGTTTAGGGCAGTTTTGTCCTTATTACAGCAAATGTTTTCAACTGTATACACAACTTCTGCAACACAAGTACAAAATCTCTCTCTCTCTCTCTCTCTCTCTCTCTCTCTCTCTATATATATACCTTTTTATATCCTTTTTTCTTACATAATTAAACACTAGTTTCAGTGCTTAGAAATACAATTATCACTTGAAGTTGCAACTGAGTTAAAAGAGAGCGTTGGTTAAGGGCCTGAAACTATTGCAAGATGCTTGATTTTTCTGTATTAATAATGCACGTGTTTGTGGGTTATAATTTAGTTCAGAACGACTTCAGACTTTTTCTTCATAAATAAAATTATTTAAGGCAGGTAAACATATTCTGTTGGGTCTTGGATTTTGCTGTATGGTTGAATCATCAGCTGCTTTAATAGTCAGTTTGATTTGACTTGCTCGTCATTGCTGTTTTTAGCAAAATTTTTAAAACTTGTTTATTACATGTTATATTTGGGGAAAGTCAGGCAAAGTGACAGAAGACTGAGTTGTGTTCAGCTGTGTTTGGCCTATTATGTTATATGTTTTAAAGGAATAAGAGAACACAGTTGTTTGAAGTTTATTTTCCATTTACATTAGGGGACAGTACCTGTATGTGCAGTTTATTTATGATTATTTTTGTCTCCTTTTTGTTTCTGAATGTGAGGAAGTCATTTGTTGACGTTTTGCACTCTGTCTTGTTTTCAGTATATGTGTTGACATTACACATACATCATAAAGAAGTGGAAGTTCTGAGGCATATTACAAAAAAGCCCTGTCTATTCATAGAATTTATGCATGTATTTATTTGGTATGTGATTAGCTATGATCAGGAGTGTATATAAATATATATTGTGTGACAGAAGGAAAGGGAGTGTGTGAAATGATACGAAGGTATTATACGAACATTTAGGCATGATCTTGTACGCCTGCCTTGACAAGCAGGCTTGTAAAAAGGCAAAATTGGATGTCAACAGAGACAGGCAGACAGTCCTTCTAATATAATTGCAGACATGCAGAAAAGCAGGTGCCTTAGTTGTTATCATGGAATTTTATATGTAAAACTTTTGTTACTGTACTATTTAACACAGTGACACACTTTTTTATAGGTATAGGGAAGTTTTTCTTTTGTTAAGGACTTATTAATTTACAACTTGCAGAACTAGCAATGTTTTGTCTGCAGTCAAAACCACAGATAATGATTTTATTAAGGAATTAAAAATGATTTGGAAAACTGCTTTTATGTATTCATCATCTGCTTACAGATCCTTTTGCATTTTAAGTGTCTTTTAAATCTATCCTTAATTTATAATTTAGTGTGTGTGTGTGTGTGTGTGCGTGTGTGTTCTCGTTCCCACTCAAGTGTTTATTAAGTATACTGAGTGAATTTGAAGGTTATCGGCTTAAGGGAGATATGATTGCTCCATATATATGTGTGATCACAATAGATATATAGAAACAGATATATATTGAATGGTTACATTTTCCTAAACATAAACGAGATTTAATTGCTTCATTGTGCTATAAAATATATTTACTGCATCATGACAGTCCATATAGTATTAAGGGGCATGTGTTTCAATAGTAGAATATGACGTCAATGACACAAAGAAATAGCTTTCCCATATATTGTGACAAAACAAACTGTGTTCTAAAGCTAAAGTGAGATGTGCAAGTTAAGATGTGAATATACTAGAAGAAATGCTTCTTTGTTAGAGAGCAATTGTTTCTATTTGAATGTTTTTTTAAATAATGTAACTGGAGTTGCAGTTTGTTGATTTTTTCCAAATTCATTATCAATTGTTGTTTACCATGGTTACTACTTTAAACATTCTGTTTAATTTAGCCCACAACGTCTGCAAACACAGATGTACAACACACTAGCAGTGTCAAACACAAGATGCATGTGCTTTTTTCTAAACGCTGGCAGTTTTTTTTCAAAATATTCTTAAGCTGTACTATAACACATCTGAATGAGAGCAGTCGCTGTAAACATCAGCGTTCTTTTTTTAAACTGATAACATTCTGGGGGTGTTTGTGTTTGCTTTTATCTTAAAGGTACATGCAGCACATACCCTGCTTTTTTAAACTTTAAACCATCACTGTAATTATATGTATAATATTAATTAGATGTAGAAAATGTTGCTATAGAATTTTGTCTATATTGTATATATAAATATAAAATATAGAGAGAGGGAGAGAGTGTGGTACGTGATCTCTTATATTTGCAAAATTGTGTGTCGCCATCTGTTGTATGTTTCTTTGCAGTGTTTAGCACTTGTATCTATGAATCATGTTTCCCCTTTCATCCTTGCTGTAGTGAACTCTCGATTTTTTCCTGTCACTTCCATATCTGTGTGTTGAGTCTTTTCTACTCTTCACCTGTTTCACTCACTGTCTCGCTCTGGTGCAGTGCAGAAGGCTCTGTTTTTTACCTCTGATCATAGAGTGTTCCTGGGAATACCAGCCATTCTCTTTATGTAGAGGGTTTCACCATGACAACACACACAAGCACACACACACACACACACACACACAGCATAGGAAGTTATTGTTATTTTCCATTCCATATTTCTGTGTCATATTTTCTTATAATTTATATTTTATTTTATTATATATATTTTACTAGTATTCTTTGAATGTTTGATTGAATTTTATATCTTAGGGGAAATCACAAGATATAATAAATATATTTTAGACTCTTGCGTGTTCACATAAGAGCCCCAATCTCTAGCTGGTATCTCTCACTGCGTGGATAGGATAGGACAGTGCTGCCCCCATGTGAATAGAATACGCCATTACAATCACTGAAAAGATACAGTTTTATAACTATATGTCCTGTTCATCTGTACTGCATGTACCTGCTGTTGAGTCTTGCCCTTGACGAGCTCTTGTGTAAATATGCAGAAAAGAAAAACAACAGACATAGATGGATTTTTGACTAGGCATCATTCTTTATTTCTGTTCTCCTCCATATGTTCATTGGAAAGAAGCTGGAATACTGGTACTGGCAGATGGCAGCAGTGATATAAATATCTCACGAAAGAGCCGCGTGTGTGAGGGGGATGGGATCATGGTCAATAGTCACCAAAGTGGCCTGAGTACCTATAAAGCTGTTGCCATGGCAACAGGGAGTAGGCTTTTTGAGATTGTGTTTTAATTACGTAAAAACAATGATTAGACAGGAGGGGGCAAAACAGAAGGGGTTTTGAGGATGGGGTGCGCAGTATTAACCCTATATGACACTGTGCTTAACCCATCTCTACATGAGAGAACTGTCACTCTTACTGCTAATTTTGTGTACTTGACAATGTTGTTGAAAAACCTTATAAATAATAAATTATTTTTTAAGCTTAAGGTCTTGTATGATATTATATATTGCTTTGAGTCATTAAATAGAATCAGCATGGAAAGAGTTAAGAACTTGTTTACTATAGTCATACTCTGAGCTGGAGGTTCTCAGTCGCAGCCCATTGGCTGTTGCCAGGAGCTCAACGCAAGCTCAGTGGTTGGGATAGAAATGAGCTCCTCCTATTGCTATGACATTGTGTTATAAAGAGGAGACATGTTACTTTACACAGTTTTACCTCAGTTCAATATGTGTGGACTCACTACGTGAGTTGAGGGTGGATAAGTAAGTGTGCACACAAAATCACTCTTGTACTCAATGATCTGTCTTTCTCAATCTGTATGTAGGTTTCCTGTCATTCCGTTACCATCTTCCCACATAAAGTGAGTGGGGGCCCTGTTTTTTCACAACTTTCACAACTCCCCTCTCTGCCTCCTCTCCTCTCCATAAAATGATTCTTGTTCTATTTATACACCCTTGACTTGCACACTTTTCCCTCTCCCACCCCTTTTCCTTTTTTTTCTTAAACATTCCACAACCACTGATTTTATTCGTCCACTCTGTTTTTCTGTATGGTTCAAGCTTTTATAATGTATGCTAATCTTTAGGCAAATATACAGTGTTTTAGGTTATAGTGATATTATTATTATTATTATGTGGTTAGGTTGGTTACTGTGAGTTTTTGGTATTTGTCACTACAGTTTGGCTACATTGTCTCTCCTTTTGTACTTCTCTTTCTCACACACAAATCTTCCTCATTGTAGCGTGACTGTTTGTGAGAGGACTGGCTGACACTGGGCCCAAAGCCAATACCCCTCTGCCTCATACAAACAATTCAGTCACTGAGCCCTCTCGTGCTCAGCACACACACATTAAAACTACACACAGACACAATGACACTCATATAGGGTGTGTGCATGTCTCTGTCATGCTGCCTAAGAGCCTGTTAATACTGTTAATAATACTGTTTTTGGTCTGTCAGTTTTGTCTGTGACATCATCACTGTTAAATAGTGGCCATCCAGTTTAATCTCTGAACAAAACAGTTTGGCTTGCTTGGCATGTTTCTCTTATTTTTACTTAATATGGCTTTGTTTATAGCTTTGTTACATGTTTGTGGCTTCATGAATAGCTGCTTGGTCTCCAAGAAAGGAACTAATGACAAATCTCATTTGTGTCCTGTTTTGTTAACTACAGACCAAAATCATCTCCAGACCCCACTTTTTACTACTAGGGAGTGATGTAGCAGTAAGTTATACCAGCCTTATTTAAATTAATTGCATCTTAGCATTTTTAATAAAATTCTTTACTTGTCTTTAATTGTTATTTTTCATTTGTTTTATTTATTTATTTAATAATTAATTGTGTTTATGGGCCCACTCTTCTGTCAAATGGACACAAATAGTATTAATTTGTTAACTGCCATAGAAAAAGGGAGCTTGTCTTAATGGTTGTGAAGATTTGTTGTCACATTCCAAGTGTCACATGCCAAAAATAATTCAGCAGTAACCCATAATAACCACAAGACAAATCCCGAAGTAAATATAACCTGGTGCGACATGCTGTGCTTTTAATCAAGTAAAAAAAGCACACGGCGTCATATTGGGACAAATATTATGAAAACCCACGCAAAATCATGCCCCAGATTCTTTAGCGTGTTAAATATTTATTAGCTCATTTTCAGCCGTGGCCAATGGGATGCCGAATGGCGAAGCCTGCTTTGCATATGACTGACATTCCAACGCTCGTTCGGACCAATCAGAGTTACGCTTTGCCTTACGATGGATTGCGTGGTAGACCAATCTACGAAAGCATTCTAAGAGTAAAAGGCGGGTCACGGGCTGGGAGTGGTTGACACACTGATAGAACGAAAGAGGGCAGCCTACTATACAACAGGAGGAAGAGGGAGGGAAAGAGAAAGAAAGGGTTTGCGAAACGAGAGAGAACTCGAGGGAGAGTCGTGGCCAACTTAATGTTATGATACAACGACTTTTTTACTACGAACACTTACGGAGCAAGCTGGGAGGAGCACGTAAGACGCCGCGGGTCGCCTCAGATAGGAAAAGTGATCCTGCTGCAGGAGAACCGCGATGGACTTTACGGACTTCTACGATTAAGACCCGTCATTTCATCACAACAACATTGCGCCGGATCATCTCTGTTTTTTTATCTCGATTTTGTATTTTACGCCGTTGCCCATAGCGGGTTAATATACAGCAGAGTTGTACCGGTTTTGAGCAATTCTGTGATTGTGTCAGAGTTGAAGGCAAGGGGTTTAGTGGTCGATTAGCCTTTTGGATGAGACTTATTGAGGCTGGGGTGGTTGCCCGGGAGGGGGTGTCGGGGAAGGCATTTAAAGAGAAGTCATAGCGTTGTTTAACTTGCAAATAGAATCCAGTTTAAGATAAAAGTGCTTCAGGGTTTGCACCTGGTTCAGACCGAACTAGATCACTAAATACGCCTTTGAAAAACAACATTGTAGTGTAAGATAAAGGAATGAAATGCAAAAAGATGTTTTTTGCGTATGGGAATAGATGATTATGGTGCGGTTGTACAATCTACAGGGGTTCCGTTTTCTTTAACAATATGCTGCTATTATCCTAGATATGTTGTGTTGCAGTTGTTTAAGTGAAATTTGTGTGGGGAAAGTAGTGTTTTAATACGTATCTGCCATTTCAAACACAATTACTGAATAGTACAACATTAAGAAAAGGTATGTTGTGCACATCACTCATTTAATTGCAGCTACAGTGTTACAACAGTGTAACTAACGATTGTTGATCTGGAACATTGCACAGGTGGATATTGTTGTTTGGGGTTGGAGTCTTTTTACGATAGGCCCTGGCTTTAGTAGTTTGGCAGACGCGGTCGTTGTTCCCTTTTTTAACATGCGTGTGTTCCGCATAGTGTTAAAGTTTAAACCGTGACATGAGGATTGGTTTTGCGGTAGCTCTCGGCTGTGCGGATGCGGGACCAGGGGCGTTCCCGAGGGGACGGACTGATCTGGAACTGTGCTGTTAAAACCTGATCCGGATCTTCAATGCAGCCCCTAAATCATCCAACCAAAGTGGCAATATAGATTAAATCCGGTTGCTGCTTATGTAATGGCCAGGATGTAACTATGCGTTTGTCAATCATTAGTAGGGAAACCAGACGTTGTACACCAAACTGATACATTCAGATCTTATTTGAAAAAAGATGTGGATTTGATAAAGGCGTGCACAGATACGATTTACAGCAAGCTAAATGAAAGTGCACGACTGAAAGTGACCACGTGAATAGGGTCTTTATTAATTATTTGATATTATGTTTCCCCAGGCAGATGAACGTTATTGCCTATAATGGGGAGTTTTAGAAAGTCTCTTGATTTATATCAACCCAAAGAATAAATGGCATTCGCACTGCGGTGTAGTGGCACCCTCTTAAAATCGTGGAAATTATCATGCTAACCTGCTAATCTGTCAGATTGTGGCTTCCATTTTCACAATGGTTAACTGAGGAAACGTTTTTCACAATTTTAAACATTTGTATTTGACACCCGTGTCGCGCTGTTAGCTTTTAAAACGCTCATTTATATTTTTGTTGCTAAATGAATTATTAATCTTGCTATTGTTTTTGTGAATCCCCCTTGGTTGAGGTGAGCTCAGGTCGCGTCTGTTTTACTACTCGAGTCCGAGGATGACCGAGAGGCCTACTTAACCCCTTTACCACCGCAGCCATTCGTAAATGTAAACAAGCTCAGACGAGGAGGGGGAGCAAGCAAGAAAGACCAAAAATAAACTACATCATCCAAACAAAACCATACTCGTATGCGTGTGCTGAACCACATCATCGTGTATATTAATAATAACAGTGTACATTAAAGTGTTTTATCACAAAGATCGTCATTTGTTGTTGTTGTTGGGGCTCGTTTCTGGACGTGGAACGTCGCTTGACTCCTGTGCGGTATCTGATAGCACATTGATTATTTTGACAGGTATCTTTTGTCTAAGTCAATTAAACTAAGAAAACAGAAGGAAGTTATCATAAACTAAAGATCAATGTGACTGCATGACGGTTTGTCATAAGGTATAACATTTGGTACCAACGTAAGGAAACTTCAGTAGACGGATGCTGGCGGCATTGATTATGGCCGCTTATTTTCATCGCTGGACTCAACATCACCTGTCTGGGAAAACATCTGGTGGATACTTTATTTCTAATCGCAAGAACTTGTGTTAATTCATATCAGATGAACATTTAAAACGGTATAACCATTTCATGGACATATTGCATGTTTGTAAAGTTCATCTGTAAAAAATAAACTAAGGATCAACCATTTCTCAACCATGTTTTCATCGGAAAGCCCGCAGTATCTTCGCCAAGGACTCAGCATGTTTGGTCAGTGTTTATTACTCAACGTGTCCTAATGTGTTGTCCATTACAGCAGACCAACGCTCTGTTAAATTATGTCTATGTAGTTGTATAACAGTATCACAAAATACATAAACATGGTTAGGTTTTTGTAATGAATGACAATCGTGAAGCAATATCGTGTTCAAGAAACGTGAATTTACTCTTTTATTATCTAATCCTTTTAAGAAAAATAATTGCATCTTGAATGAAGGTCTAAGATGTCTTCAGTTATTATCTGAAATGTGTGTTATCTGAACGATAACATGATTGTTGTCCTCTATTCATCTGTTTTTGGATGCCGTTTGTATACTTTTAGACGTTTGTATATATTTATAAAGAATTTGTGGTGACAATGTAATGTATAAATCCTGTCTGCTTTTAAATAATGTCTTAAATAATTTTACTACATTATATTTTTCTTGTATACATTTAGTCATTTTTGTAGCTTGTCAGTCTTTGATTTTTGTGTTAATATGGTTTATTGGTGTTAATGCAGCATAGAATGAGTGCTCTGTTATTTTTTTATGTAGTTTGGACTAATGTTGAGCCCAGATCGGTTCCAGTGTTTCCTTGGCATTCGTTGGTCCCTTTCCTGGCACCCACCCAATCAGATCCATCCTCCCAATCTGGTGAGGGCCAACAAACTGTCAGTCATCCGCAGACAGTCTCTCTGAAAAAAGGTATTTTATTTTGCACCCCTTGTCTGATTCTAAAAAAAAACAAAACGTGGTTGTCAACAGCTCAGATAGATTATTAGAAAATATGTTAAAAATTACAACATTTCAAAGCATATTTACCCGAATCTGAACCGTGTTATGTATTTGGTCTCTTCTCTCACGTCAGCAGTGACTCTTTGTAATTCTATCTACTGTAATTTACCCATTACCTAATCCAACGATTGACCTCAGAAGTTGCCAGATTGGAGGGATTCATTAAAGATACTGTAATGAATAACCCATCTTTCGTTTTTAGAGCCTCAGAGTGGGTCAGTCCTGAAGGAGATTATAGAGGGAGCAGCCAATCCTTCCTCACGCCCCGCTCCCTC
This sequence comes from Botia almorhae, assembly GCA_036877575.1. Classification (NCBI taxonomy): domain Eukaryota; kingdom Metazoa; phylum Chordata; class Actinopteri; order Cypriniformes; family Botiidae; genus Botia; species Botia almorhae. The sequence continues at coordinate 27,903 of JAZGTJ010002118.1, forward strand.
TGCTGATGAATTGCCTCCGGAGAGAGAGAAGGATGCTGAGAGGGAGAGACCCGACAGCGAAACAGAAAGCGATGTGGACGATCCGTGAGTGGTTCAGTGTGTGATGTCATTCTATTTCAGTGCGTTCTGTTGCTCTGTGCGGAAAAACAACACACGACACATAGACAGAGAAAAGCATTCCATTTTACTCTGTGCTTGAATGACAGAGGCAGTTTACACAATACACTGAATAGTCTCGTAATGCCCCCCACCCCCTCGTTGTTCTTTTAAACTCATCAAGTCATCTGGTACAACTCCTGTGAAATACATTTTTACAAATAATTATTCATTTGAAATTAGGGTATTATTGATATTTGTAAAGCATCCATGTCTCTTATATTGTATACTTGTTATTACAGACCTTTTATGTTCTGTTTTCTGTTGCTGCAAAGCAGTATCGCATCAGCATCGTACATTGCAGTTTTCAGTATCTGGCTTGGGTCTTTCTGCTGTTTTGTTTCACAGCACACTGAAGGGCCCTGAGGGTTTTCTCTGAGTGAAATTGGTGGATCTTTTGGGCCTGTTTTTGGCCACAGCAGCTATAGCGTCATTATAGTTTAATAATTATCAGTTGAATGACCAAAAGTACTTGTATAACAGAAAACCATTCAGCATCAAGATCATGTGCATTCAAGCAGAAATGCATAATAGGTGAAATCTTAAAATTATTTCAGATATTTTGTTAATGAAATAACTCGCATAATGGTGCGTTGCCTTGTGGAGTCATTCCCATGGGCGTAACACAAAACAGGCAGCTGTGATAAAGTGACAACAGTGAAAATGCATCCTTTGTAGTCTCTGTACTAGTGATGCAGTGAACGTCGAAAATCGTGTATCGCCCAGGACTAAATCATTGTGTGCATTAAAGAGAGGAATGTGTTTGAGAAAGAATATGCCTTTTTGTAAGCAAGAAAGAGAGATGAAACAGAAAGGGAAAAAGAGAGTGAACAGTTGTGTATATGTGTACATGAGAGAGACAAAATTTTGTTGTATAGCTGTACAATGACAATAATGACAATTCTGTTCTATTCTATACTATGATTAATAGGGATAGATGGGAAAAATCAATATGGCATAATGTAGCAAGGACCTTTGCTAGGAGCGAGAATCAGCAATGATCTAGAGATACAAATTTATATTGATATCTGCACCACAATACGCTAATATTGTGATTCTTTATGTTTAGTGTATAGATTATTTAAAACCATGATATACAGCGATCTTGTTCTTATTGATCTGCATTGGACTTTGGTGTTTTGCATTTGGGTAAATTAGACTTAATTCGGTGTGCATTGACCTAATACTACGGAACATTACACCTTTCACAGACTGGCTCAAAATGGTGGTCAGTCGTATTTTTAACACTTGTGTGAAACTGTAACTATATACTATATAATACTGAATATTAGCAGCCAAACATCTATACAGTATTACAGCACGATTTCCCGCCACCCCAACCTTAAAATATTTCAATTGTTAATAATTCAATAATCCAGTTACTCTGTCATTTCTTTCACTTTATTGTTTAGCCATGTTTCTTCCCCATAATGAATAAAACCTGATGTTTTCTATGTCCAGATTTTTTCCAGGTGTTCTTCCTGATCCTCCAATCGCCGCATCTCCAGGAAAGCGTAGATCTCAGTCTCTCAGTGCACTGCCCAAAGATGACAAAACTAGTCCTGGCAAGGTACATTTCCACATGTACACTTGCATGCGTTCCACATGTCTCCTTCCTCACACAGACACTTAACCTCCACTTAACCTCGTCATTTCACAGAGGGAGAAAGATCACATCCGGAGGCCCATGAACGCATTCATGATCTTCAGCAAGCGTCATCGTGCACTGGTTCATCAAAGACACCCGAACCAGGACAATCGCACGGTCAGCAAGATACTTGGAGAATGGTGGTATGCCCTGAGACCCAAAGAGAAACAAAAATACCATGACCTCGCATTTCAGGTTAGTGAAACAAACTTACACTTATGCTCAGACAAATTCAAAAACATCTGTTTAGCCATTGCAATTATTCGTTATCTCCATTAATGTTTGCTTGTATTGGTTCCCCTCATTCACAGGTAAAGGAGGCTCACTTTAAGGCCCATCCTGATTGGAAGTGGTGTAATAAGGACAGGAAGAAGTCCAGCAGTGAGGGGCGTGGGGTTCCGGGGGGCAAAGACATACGTGAGCGGAGCATGTCAGAAACCACAGGTATAACACAGGAAAAGAAGTTACGTTTAACCACTGCACAGGGTAATTTATGGATTCTGAATTTTAATTATATTCTGTTTAATATCTTTCAATTTATATTCTATTCATAAATGAATATAAAAAAAACTCAAATCCTTTCTTTTCAGAACCTCCGACAGTGTCAGTGGGAGTGGAGCTTAAAGGGGTGGGGCCTGGCATGGCGAGCTCATCGGAGCGAGGTGGAGGTGAGGGGCACGGTCAACTTCCCCGCCCCCGTGCCTTCTCTCAGAGCGCCATGCATAATCTGGAGAGGAGCGAGAGAGGCAACCCGCAGGCTCTAGCTGAGCTTGCACAGGTATTGAACACACACTCGCATACACTGCACGTGAACAAAGATTCACGCTCAACTAACTCTATTTGTTTTTGCAGATGTGTGGTGATGGTGGTCAGGTTTCTAGGCGGGGCGCCCTCTCTCAGATGCAGAGGGGGGTGAGTGAAGACATGACGAGCGACGAAGAGCGCATGGTCATCTGTGAGGAAGAGGGAGATGATGATGTCATTGGTGAGTCATACTTTATCATCAGAGAAGTTTCTTCTCTGGTCTTTAAATAAAGAGTGTGCTCTGTAAGTCTGTAAATGATTATGTAGTACATGTTGTCCATCACAGTTGTATAATAACCAATTGTACAATTCTGTCATAATGTTATTATTGTGTGTCATGTTATTCAGAGGACTCGTACCCTGGCAGCTCCATTGACCTGAAGTGTAAGGAGAGGGTGACAGACAGTGACAGTGAAAATGGATCTGGAGATGAAGGCGAACGCAAGGTATTAGATTGGAGATCTGTTTATCTGTCTATCTGTCTGTCTATTTAATTTTTCTCTTAAGCAATCTAGTGCTTAAAGAAGTAACTCACTCAGAAATGAAAAACATTTGGCAAGGGGTAAGTAAATAATGACAAAATGTTTATTTTGTGCGAACTATTTCTTTAACATACAATTTAGCCTGTAAAATAGGGTAAAATTTTGATCTCTGCTCTCTGTAAAACTAGAAAATTGTTTGTGGTCCTTAAGCTTTTTCCTAAGTTAATTATTAATGAAGTTTACAAAAAGCTATTAGAATTTCAATTAACTGGTAAAGGATCTGTATCATTGCAAATGCCTGCTGTCTCTGGTTAATTTATGTTGTTGTTTTCTCATTTCCCTCTTTCTTTCTTTTTTACTGCTGCTATTCCCTAATTTTTCACCCGGGCTGCATCAGAGAGTTTTTGCTCCAGTGATTTGCTCCTCATCTTACGGCCCTGGTCATGGTCGCAGTGTGTCTCTGTCCTCCTACCCCACCTCCAGACGCGTTAGTGATATTTCCTCAAAGAGGAAGAGAACGATAGAGGGAGTTGATGGAGAACGAAGGGAAGGTGAAGGAGGTATGCCTCAGTTACTCTCCCAGTCCTCTATGGGTCAGTCCATTCTGGTCAGCTCTGCTGGGGGAGTATCATCAGTTCTAGGAGCAGTGAGAGTGGCATCTACTGTTGTCACGAATGTGGTTCGCCCTGTCATCAGCACACCGGTGCCAATCGCCAGCAAGTCCCCACATGACAGGAAACACGCTCTGCCCCAGACGCAACTTCTCATCGGTCCTGGTGCCACAGGAAATGCAACTACAGCTGCAACTGGAGGGGGTGGGTACTATTCTTCATCATCGCCCAATGTTGTTAGTGCATCAATGGGTCAAGGGGGGCTGGTGACCAATCTAGTCCTGGGAGGCACATTCCAAGCCCCGCCTGCTGTCCAGCTTGTCACGCCTCCTCCTTCGCAAAACCCTGCCTCCCCTGCATCGGCCCCACTTACTCATAGTAATGGTCCATTGTCTTTGCCTGTGCTGCAGCCGCACATTTTGCCCTCTGCCTCATTAGCGCCGTCGTCAGGCCAAAAGCCGATAACACAGGTCCAATACATTCTCCCTACCCTCTCAACCAACAGTCCCAAGAGCCCCTCCCCACAGCAGCCCAGTCAGCCAACCAGTATCTTCACCCTACCCACAGCTCTGCCCACTCATGCCTCAGTGGCCAATGGGAAGCAGTCGGGCTATGTCTCCAGTCCTGCTTTAGGAATGGTCAGTCCAGGAGCCAGAGGTGAGAATTTATAAACTTTTTAAAACATAGAAATGTAAAGCACTTTTTGGTAATAAATGTTAAATGCTAATGTACATTAATAGGAAAACATAATATAGAAACATATAGAGTGTTTATATTAAAATGCTTTTTAATTGTATCGTGGCTCAGGATATTATTGTTTGGTTATATGCAAGTTCAAGCTCAAGTTTATTTCTATAGCGTTTTTCACAATGGCACACTGTTACAAAGCAGCTGTACAAATGAAAAATATCCAAAGATATTTAACGGTAAAACTAAAATTGAAAATGAAAGAAAATGAAGAAAATTAGGAATAGAAAAGGTATTACAAATTAATTAAATTAAATCAAATTAATTAAATTACTAAACAATGATGATAACGCAACGTACAAAGCAAATGTTCTAAGCTAATGTCAGCAGTCCCCCAGTAAGCAAGTCAACAGGGCGACAGTGACAAGGAACCAAAACTCCAGTGACATATAAATGGAGAATAAAACCTTGTGAGAAACCAGGCTTAGCAGGGAGGACAGGTTCTCTTCTGGCACGCTAAAGCTGTAGTCTGTAACTACGATTGGTTAAAAGAGGGAAAGAAAGGCTCAAATTAAACATTTGTTTGGGTTAGAATTTAGATTTTAGTGACATGCTTTAGTGCTTTTGGGTGGTCCAGGCTATTGCTGTAGTCATTGCTCTATGACACGGATGAGCTTCTGACTGTGCCGGAGCAGGGACAAAATTTAGGATGAACTGAAGCTTGGGTCAGTCTGTCGGATGATGGATCCATCTGTAGCTTTATATGGTAGATCTGTAGCTACCGTATAAAATTTCAAAACAGAGAATAATTAGCGTAGCTGCTGCTAAGAGCATAATATTTTATTAACTTTTTGAGGTAGAATGGAAAAACAAATGATGAGATACATTGAGAATGCTTGGCTAAAGGGATCAAACAGGTATATTATGCAGGTATTGTTCTCCATGATCTTGTGCTGTGCCAGATAAGACAAAGTGTGCAAGAATTTTTTTTTTAAGACTGTTCTTTTTCTGCTTGCAGTGCAAACACAGTCACCAGTCTTGCAGGGCAAGATGCTAGTTCCCATGGCAACAGTGCGGGCTGCTCCTACCCCTTCTCAACAGTTTCCCTTGGTTGCCCCTCCTCTTCCTGTTCAGAATGGAGCACAGGCAGGAAGCAAGGTGTGATCACATAACAAATTGACTAACTCAGATGTGTAATTAGTATTTAAAGCAGTAAATTGATAATTAATTGTAAGTCTTATCTGTTTTAAGCACCATGTTTTCCACCCCTTTCCATCTAGATTATTCAAATAGCTCCCATGCCTGTCGTCCAATCACAGCTCCCTTCTGCTGGACCAGTGCAGCCAGGGAGCCCGTTTTCTGTTACTATGGGAACAGCTACAGTGGTTGCCCCAGGCTCTACCCCATCTCAGACGGTGCTGCTACCATCCCCACCTACAAGGTATAACACACTCACGTGCGTGCTTATACCTAGTTGCACACACAAGCATTTCCCCACTCAACTCCTACACTGCTGAAAAACTGCACCACTAGAAAATAAACCTGACTCGCTTCTCTTACTCTAAAAGCAGTTTAATCTTGTTTCTGTATATGTAACTTTCTCTCCCACAGAATCACTTATGTACAGTCCACTCCTGGGGTTCCCTCTCCTTTGCCATTAGTTTCCACGACAACAGGCTCCTCCTCTCAGACAGCATCAGCGTCACTTGGATCTGCTTATGTGCCATCGCCCTTGGCAACTTTTGCAGCGATTGCTCATCCAGGACAGACTTTGGTGCAGCCACTGATCGCAGGTCAGTTCACGCAGCATAAAAATCAATACCATGTGGACTTTTATGAAGAGTAGAATTTTTTTTTATTTCACTGAACAATGTTTTTCTCTTACAAAGAAAATCATCAGTTGAATGTTTACAAGAGTAAGCAGAGGGGCCTGATCAGTGCTGTTATTTAAAGGGATATTTCACCCAAAAATGTTTCCATCATTTACTCACCCTTATGTCATTTTAAACCTGTATGACTTTTTTTCTGTGGAACACGGAGTGGTTTTGTGTCCATACAAAGGAAGTCTAGGGGTGCCAGTGTTGTTTGGTTACCAGCGTGCTTCAAAATATTTTGCTCGGAAGGTTTGGAATGACATAAGAACATGAAAAAGTTTCTGTATCATACTTGGTAGAGCTGACATTTCACTAGCAATGCCAAGATAATCGGTCTGACCATACCCATGATAATACCCAGGGTATGATCTATAAAGATAATACCCAGGGGGAACCCACATACTGATAAAATGTATACCTAATGTATTGTAAGTTGATTTGGATTAAGCGTCTCCCATATACATAAATGTAAAAACGTTACAGCGCAGTTTTTTGTGCTGCTCTTTTTTTGAACTTGTGTTAACTGACATCAGATGTTTGTCGGGTCTGTTACATTGTTGTTGTTTTCTGCTTCTCCAGGTAAGCCATCACTGCTGGCTTCAACCCAATCACCCAGCGCCCCTCACACTCCAGCCATCACTGCCATCTACACCCCCACAAACGTGACTTTGGCAACCGGGGTGGTGTCCATGACAAACGTGCCACCCAGCGTGGTGTACACACTGTCCAGTTCTCCTGCCTTATCGCCCCACATTCTTCCTAAACACACCACAACAACTTGCATGACCCCTGTGACCTCAGACAGGTTGGGTAATGCACCATCGCACTCTGAGCGTCAGTTGTACCAGGAAAGAACACTAGACCGGCAGCATATGGACGGAACCTATCCACAGTCTTCTGACCGGCAGTCAGTCTCTCAGACGGACAAACAGTTCCAGTTCCCCAGTAAAGGCAGCAGCAGCTCAGTTGTGCCTCCATCAGTTTCCTCAGTGCCACTGCAGCCTGGGAGTCCTGCTCCACCCTCTCATTCGGGTATGAGTCTGCATGAAGAATAAACAGACATAAATCAGTCATAAGCTCTATTTAGATGGGAATAGTTTAGAAGGTCAGATCAATTTGTGTTTTACAGACAAACTTTGTGATTTCAATTGCATCTGAATTAACATGCTGTCGTTTTTCTTACACGTTAATAAAAATGACTCATGTGAACTAGAGATCACAGTCCCAATACATGAAATCACAAACATCAGTGTTACAAATTGTAACTCAGATGTTGTTTAGAAAACCCATACTGTCCAAATAGTGCTAAAACAGTCTAGTTATAGCAGTTATAGCCCAATTTGACAGAAACTCTTGTTTCTTTTTCAACAGGCAGTGCTCCTGGGACTCCCAAACTTATCACAACAAGGCCTCCTCAGAAAGTAAAAGCCACAGTGGCCAACATCCCCATTGGCAGCTATGATGGAGGAGGGAGAGGAAAAGAGAGAGATAAGGAGAGGGACAAGGAGAAAGAACGAGAGAAGGACAAAGAAAGTGTGAGTCGATTTTCATTTGAGGTGGACAAGGCAGGTGAGACGAGCTCCCCTGCTGCCTTCCCATCGGAGGAGGGGTCAGCAGAAGGCTCTGCCCACTCTGTAGTGGAGGGTGGTACTACCAGTGGGCGTGACAAAGAGGCAAATGCCAAAGAGGTTAGGCCCGCTTAATGTTTTTAACTTAAATTCTTATTGAAAAAACATTGATAATATTCATATAATAATAAAATTCAACAGTAGTTGTAATTCAGTTTTTAATCTAGGTTTTAAATGTTAGTTTATATGTGTTTTTGTTTTGCATACACTGTTCAATCAAAAGTAAATAAAAAAAATTATTTTGTTAGTGTATTAACTTTATGAATAATTATTTTGTTGTGTTAAAAAGGCTTTTTTGTGAAAGCATTTTGCAAAAATAGTAGCCCAGTACTTACATGCTACAAGTATAGTGTTTTAACAAAACAAATTTTTCGCTTTTCTGTTTTTATTTCTCTCCCCCAGTCTGAATGGAAGGACTCCCACCCTTCTTCTCCATTACCTCCACCCTCTGGATCAGACCCTGCCCCACCTCAACCTCAAAGTGATAAAGATGCACCACCTGCTAAAAAAGTGAAGGCCCGCCCCCCACCCCTCAAACGACCATTTGATTCTGTTGACAAGTATGTTAAATGATATGTGCTATTTTCCACTCACTTTTTACTGGTTGTTAGTAAACATCTAGTCATTGATCGTGTGTGTGTTCCTGTATCTTATGGGTAGGGGTTAGGCACTTTGGATTAAAGCATCTGCCAAAAACATAAATGTAATGTGTACAGGGTCCTGTCTGAGGTGTATTTTGAGGAGCGCTTTGCAGAGCTGCCTGAGTTCCGTCCAGAGGAGGTGCTGCCCTCTCCAACACTGCAGAGCCTTGCCACCTCTCCACGAGCCATATTGGGCAGCTACCGCAGGAAAAGGAAAAACTCTACAGGTGAGAGTGAAATACAGACGTCTCCACTGACTGCAGGGCTCGCAAAATCTCTGGTAGCCCTTCGGGCAGGCGCTCCTCAGATTCAAATCAATCAAAAATGAACCAACCCTCAATGCCGCTTGTGTTTGCAGACCTGGACTCATCCACAGAAGATCCCATTTCTCCTAAAAGAAAAAGCCGTCGCAGATCTAGCTGTAGTTCAGAGCCCAACACACCTAAAAGTGCAGCCAAGTGTGAGGGGGACATTTTCACCTTCGAAAGACCAGGTAATGTTCTGCCACCCACACAACCTTCAGTTAAAGCCTTCAGCTAATTCAGATACTTAATAAATTTACATTATTTGCTATTCCCCACCCTTTTTCTTCCTATCTGTATCCTTTATCGTCCTTCTCTCTCTCTGGTGCAGATGGGGAGGATATACTAGGGGAACTGGAGTTTGATAAGGTGCCCTACTCTTCTCTAAGGAGGACTCTGGATCAGAGGAGAGCTCTTGTCATGCAGCTCTTCCAGGAACATGGCTTCTTCCCCTCAGGTGACACACATATTAGTGTAGCAATGTAACTTATACACATCTCACAACTGCAATAAAATACACAGATAACCAAATCACAGTATGTATGTATGTATCCAAATGAAAAACTGATGTTAATAACAAATAACATTATTCATTAGATCAAAGCAATCACAGTGCATATCTAAATAAACACTGAGGTTATGGACAAATAATATTTCTTACATCAAAGCAATCACAATACATGTCTAAATAGAAACTGATGTTAATAACAAATAACATTATTCATTAGATCAAAGCAATCACAGTGCATATCTAAATAAACACAAAGCTTATGGACAAATAGTATTTATTCTATATTCATATATTCAAAGAGTATTCAGTATTCATTAGATCTAATACCCTCTGTCTCCTGCCTCACTCTCAATCTACAGCTCAAGCTACTGCTGCGTTCCAAGCGCGATATGCAGATATCTTCCCCACTAAGGTTTGTTTACAGCTGAAGATCCGTGAGGTCCGGCAGAAGATCATGCAGACGGCAGCTCCGTCAGAATCGGCCAGTGTTTTAGACCCCTCTTCATTACCCGGACCTTCTGGGGCAGCGGCCAGTGAAGGCGGGGGAGGGATAGAACCTCTGGAGAAGGAAGCAGAGCGAGAGGGTGAGCAGAACAGCCCAGAGGAGCCCAAGAACACAGGCGATTCACAGGACTCCACTAGATGAGATTGAGGGACGTGTGGACAGGAGAGCTTGAGACCAGATGTCTCCTCTCAACATCTGCATAATCTACATTTGTCATCTTTTCTCTGCTATGAACAGCTTGGAAGGACATAGAGAGAAAAAGCAAGAGCAACATTTTCATGTAAATGGAGCAGGTGAGGGGAGACGCCTCAAAACCACTTGGGTTTTGAAACTTAATTGCTCAGTATTTTATGTTACTAAAGAGACTTTGAATTCCAAAACAATTTCAACTAAATTACATTGACATACAAAAACTTACCTACTTAAAGACATCTGCATACACCACAGTGCATCGTCTTGAATTTACACACTTGAATTTACAGCATTATATTAGTCATTAGGCTTCCTTTGGACTTTGAGACTAGAGGATTGTGGGCTTGTCCTGTAAGGCAGTAAAGTCACACTGCTGGGGTCTCTATATGGCGGGACATATGAGGGCGCCCAATCCCTTTCAAGACCGAGTTGGGTTTTCATGGCCTGATTGGCAGTAGCTGGCCACAGGTTTTTTATTGGCTCATGGATTACTGCCAGTCATTGTGAGGCTGGCCTCCATTGGCTGAATTTAAGTGATAATGAAGACTTATTGGACTTATTTTTGATATTTAGTTTTTCCTCTATGGTGTTAATTTTTGAAGACTTTTCATAGAAAGCTTTGATAAGGCACTGAATACCATTGATGAGGGGACTAATTCTGAACTGTGTGCTGCCATTCACAAATCTTTTGGACCTATGATTGGCTCAAGTGGTTGTGAGTCAAACTGGAGTCATTCCAAAGCCTCTGATTGGCTAGCCATGAAGGAAAAGGTAATGGAAGGGAAGTCAACAGGCACATTATTGCCATTGATTTATGTTTTTTCCATTTATTATGAGATTCCATGTATTTAAATATTTCTTTCCCTGTCTTTTTTAATTCAGCATTTCATGAGCTGGTTAAGCACGGAGCAAGGAGAATGTTGGGAATATATTAAGAATTTACTATAAGAGTTTTATTAATGTTTTAGAGGAGAAAATGACATTTGATTTTAAACATGTAATTCTACACGTCATTATAAGATTTCTCATTATTACTGTTCTTAATGTTTTGTTCTTGTGGATCTGATCCTTATAACCTATATATACTGTATTCCTATTAATATACTCTTTCTTTAGCAGAAACAGGGATGAGTTTGGGTGTGAGAAAACCTTTTTCCACCCTGTGCCCTCCCTCCTAGAGGCACTTCCACAACCTTTAACATTTTCTCGTTGTGTCTATTTCTTGATATTCATAAATGTTTGTCTGTCCAGAAAGTAATAACATAGACACTGTCAGACACTCCAACCCTCTTTGTGGTAGTTCTATATTTTGTTTTATTCACCACTCACATTCCTCTCCTTTCTCATTCCTCTCTGTCAATTTGTCATTCTTTCCTTAATCACTTTAGACTGTGAGGTGGGACAGGGAGGCCGTCAGTGGTGATCTTTATGCAGCGCTGGTCTTTGTTGTAATATTAATACAGTAGAGTCTAAAGACTCCACACCAGAACTCATTGAACGAAACAAGCCAGTACAGGAAATAAAATTGTAAAACAAAAGACAAATAAAGAAACATGGTTATAAACATTTTTTATTGTGTTATCTTGTTTTGCTGATTTACATAGCCATAAAAACACTTTATACAGATAAGCTCTACGTTTTTAACTGTATCTCTCAGTTTACAAATAATTAGATGTTTAAAGAAACAGCCTCTTTCCCTTACAATGTAAATGTTTTACATTGTTTGATTGAAATTGCACAGGAAACAGTAGTGGGGTGATGTAAACAGCAGTAGCATTAGTGCGATTCTGAAATTCTTGCAGTTCATGTGTTTGTATTAGTGTAGTGTCAGAGTGATTTAATAAGGATCGAATATTGTAAAAGGTTTAGATCCACTGCTTTAGATATAAAGCAGTGATCTGTTTTAGAATTGCCTATTTTGCTTGCATTACACACCCATAAGCTGCAGGTTTGCTGTTGTGTCGAGCATTATTGATTCCATTTAACATCATTAACAGTGGGTTTAAAAAATATTACAATTGCAGTGTTGTTAGAGCTGTGCATATTCATAAGCCAGTTCCAAAGGAGACAGAGACAAACTGTTTATTGGCAACACCCCTCCAAGTTGACAATGATAAAAAATGTAACAAATAACATTCAGTGTACAGATGAGAGGTACTGTAAGAAACCATTACAGTAATGATAATGCATAATGCAGATAAGCTTGTAAAGTCCTGTCCATGGTGAGCAGTAACATCCGCTTTGAACCCACATTCGCTATCATTCTTCAGCTCAATTATTTGCTGTCTCAGGTGCTTTATAACAACTGCAGATCAGAATGTTATTGGGACATCAGTGAGCCTGTAATGTTAGTACTGACTCAATTGAAACATTAGACATTCCTAAATGTCATCAGCCAGCTTACCACAGACATGCATCTCTTCAGTTTTCACTCAGCCCAATTCTAAAGCTGTTCCACAGATCTTCTATGTCTTTCCACTTTTTCCACAAAGAAGTGGAAATATGCCTGAAAACTAATCTGAGAGGATTGATTAGTGGCTGCTTTGACAAACACTGACATACACTTGAATCTGAAAATTCAATTAAATTGAATTCAATGGTCTTACATTTGAAACATTTTGTCTTAGACAGCTTCTGTTTATTGCCTGTCTTCTGTCCTGCTGGACCATTACATCTGGTCATCTTTAACTGTGATCTTGCAGTTTTGGATATGATCCATAATGGCTGCTTGAATGATGCACAGTACTTCTCTCACATTAATAGCAGGTTGTCCACAGTGATGGTGTCCATGTTGATGCCGCCCTCCAGCGCAGTGTGGTACAGCTCAATGGCCTCTGCCAGGTCTCCATTTGTCTCTATAATGGCTATTGGCTCTCCAAACTCATTACACATAATAGTGGGAGTGCCCTGAGTCTGAAACAGTGAAAAACATGGAAATTGTGTTCTACTTAGTGCACAAAACATTTCCATTTCATTCTAAACTAATATATATATATATATATATATATATATATATATACGCACACACACACACACACATCACCTTACCTGTGCCAGGTTTGACGTCTGTATCTGAAAGACTTGAGACTGTCCAAGCTGCACCCCCTGCTGGCAAAGAGCTGGTACTGCTGTTGCAAGGTCTATCTCAGAAGCATCCACAACAGTAAAAGTTGCTGTATTAGTTTCTGCGGTAGCATCTCCATTGTGTTCTGGCTCCTGCTGCTGATTTTGGGTGCGATTGTGAGTCTTGCGATGGTTCCTAAGGTTTGATACGGTCCTAAAGGCTTTTCCACATTCAGCGCAGACATGCGGCCTTTCACCTGTGTGTGTACGCCTGTGTTCTGCCAGGTGCATACTCTGCACAAAGCCTTTACCGCAGAACTCGCACCGAAATGGGCGCTCACCTGAATGCGTGCGCAAATGCTCACGCAGGTGTGTGTTCTGACGAAACCGTTTGCCACAGATTGCGCAGGGATAGGGACGCTCACCAGTGTGAACTCGCTGATGTAGTGTAACACTTGAGGCAGAAACAAATAGTTTTCCACATACTAGACAAGGGTGGGACTTTCCAGCAGAGGAGGTGGAGCCTCGTGGCCTGCCTGGCCCAAGTCCGTGACTTAGTTGGTGCAGGCGAAGATTTGCTGGAGAGTTCAAGCGCTTGCCACAGATGGGGCAATCCAGATTGAGTCGTACCATTGATGGAAAAATCAGTTGCTCAGTACCATCTGTCGAACCTAATGCCTGCTGACTTCTAATCTGAAAATCCTGGGAAATGCTGTACATATTTGTTAGGTTAGGATGCTCTTCCAGGCAATGCAGGTCTCGTAGTCGTTTGCGCAAGAACCCCTCAGAACAATGTGGGCAGGGATAAGGTGCTGGTGACCCTGGGTGGTGAAGAAAACAATGAGCTATGAGTTTAGCAGGACGGGTAAACGAGGCAGAGCAGTCTGGACAGGGTGAGGGCATGGTATTGCTGTGAAGATGCTGACGGTGTTGACGTAGATTCGAAGACTGGCTGAAGGCTTTGTGGCAAATGTCGCATCTGTACGGACGGACTCCAGTGTGCGTGAGTCCATGACGAGAAAGATTAGCAAGAGAGGAGAAGGTCTTTCCACAGACGCTGCACTGAAATGGACGCTCGCCTGTGTGGGTGCACAGGTGGTTCCGCAGATGAATCTGTTTCTTAAATGGTTTCCCACAGATGTTGCAACTAAAGTGTCTTTCAGTGGGGTGAGTGGTTCGGCGATGGCACAACAAACGAACCTGTGAGGAGAATCTTTTCTTGCAAACAGGGCAAGGGAATTTTAGATCTTCCTCTGCAACAGGAACATTGGATTTACTTACTTTCTCTCTGTTTCCTTCCGCATTAGCAGTAGTTAAAGGGTTGGGGTCACCTGTTAGCATCTTTTCTCCAATTTTAATTTGTTCTGTGTTTGAGAGTCTAAGAGCAAACAGCCCATTTTCTGTTAGTTCTGCAGACTGGGAGACCAAAGCAATACCTTCAATGAGAACAGGGTCTGTCTTACTGGGATCTTTCACAAGAGGAACTGTCAGTTTCTGTTTATTTTTCCTCCATGCAGCCTCTCGTTCTCTTGCTCTTTGAATGATGGAGAGAGATGACTGCTTTGCCAGGATAAACTACAAAGGCGAGAGATTGTAATTGTAATTTCATCATGTATTTATAGTTAATGTGTTAAGCAAAAAATGGTTTTTGTAATAGTATTAGGATTAGCAATTTCAGATCATAAAAATATGCAACAATTTCATTCCCACAATAAAACAACAGATTTTGCAAGCAGCATAAAAACACAGATTACAATGCAAATCTGCAATAATTTAGTAACAAAACAACTTTACCCACACTTTGAATGAAATGCAAATTGGCAATAATTCAATAAAACTTTTCCCAAACCTTATAGACACAATCATACATGTATTAAGATTTTATTGTAACTATTGTATCTGTAATTGTAATCCTCCACTAAAGTTAATATGCAAAATAATATTGAACAGAATCTCTAATTGAATTAATGTGTTAATGACAACTATGACATTACTTATACACCTACATGTATTACAACATATTTAATTAATCATTTAATACATTGTATTAACTTTGACAGATGTCATTTAAGTTTATAATTTCATTGAGCATACTGTTTTAGTAGAGTAAAGAGCTTCCTTCATTCCCTTCATTAAAATCATCTAATACCTGAGAGTCAGAAGCCACCGGCTCCCGGATTCTGTGAGTGCGGCGATGGTACAGGAACTTGGTCATGTTGGTGAATGTTTTGGCACAAAACAGACATCTATGCAGTGGTTCAGATGTATGACATTTCCTTAAGTGAAGTAAAGAAGACAAAAATGCCAGATGATAATGAGATAAAACATAAATCACAAACAGGATGTATGCGTGTGTGTTAGTACCTGTGTATCATGAGTGTCATTTCTGTGGTGAAGCCATGTCCACAGTCCACACACAGAAAACGTGCCTCACCAGAGTGTGTGCGCATGTGTGTCTGAAGTGACACCAGTTTCTTAAACACTTTATCGCACTCTGGGCACTCGTGAGTTCCTTGTTCGTGTACACGAATGTGTGCCGCGAGTCGATTGGCTGTCGTGAAAGTTCTATTGCACTCCTCACACTGAAGGCTGCTGGAAGAGATGGGAGAGGTCAAAGGCTGACCTGCTGAGCGAGCTGGATGTGTGTTTATTTCGCTTGCAACCCTGCCAATTTTAACCTCTGATCCGTCGCTTCTTCCTTTATTTTCCCTAACTGCAGAATTGTCTTCATAGCCCACCATCACCCCAGCACCCACACTCTCCTTGTCCTGGCCTAAGACATGCTCCCCCTGGTGCTGAAGAAAGTCCTCTGGAATGCTGAATAGCAAGTTACACTCTGAACATTCGTAAGGATGGATAATTACAATTTCCTCTTCTTCCTTCTTTACTGTGTTCACATGACCAGAGGACGGGAGAATGTTCAGATTGGTCACGTTGTCAAGCCTGATTGCATTAGCAGGTAAGAGGGGGCCAAGTAGTTTAGCTTTGCGGAGGGTAGCCGGGGAAGAACCGTCCACAACAGCTTGGGTGGAGCAGAACTGTAGATGGAGCATAGCGGTGGAGGAGCCAGACAAGGAAGCATTTTCTGGTACTAGCACAGCTCTGGTAGGGGATGCAGACTTAGATGGAGCTTCCTGATTTCGAAGAGCCTAAAAAATGGAAACAACAAAAGCAAGTTAATGAGGACCTCTAATATCCTAAGAAAACTGTGGCAATGTGATGACATTAAAACATATGGATTGAATGTTTGAATTAATTAACGGCATTGTGTTCTATGATTTGTGATTGATGGGTGAAGGTTCCCACTACAAACGTCAAAGATGGTACCAACAAGAACATATACGGTGTCTGTATATACACTTATGTCAATGTGAAACAGACCTGGGCTACGGTTACAATCTGGCCTGCTCTTTGCTCATCCAGAACAAGATTTTGCACATTGTGTGACTGAACCTGAGTGAGTGAGCTATCTGGCTGAAGAACAAATTCCTAGATCATAACAGAAGAGGAATTCAGACACTGCAACGACGACAGTTGCGACAGTGTGTTTCTGTGTGTACACTTACTGTTTCATTGCTCAAGGTGCTATGGGTACTGCTTCTGCTGTGCGTCTGACTGTGTGCCAACCACAGTTTAGGCGTGTCAAAGAGAGCCAGACATTCCAGACACTGATACTGGATTGGCACTTCTGCACTGGCACCATCCACCTCTGTGACCTCACAAAGCTCTGAAAGTGATGCATTAACATGCTGATTACATGCACTACTAAAGCCAAGATCAACTTTCAGGGCATATAAAAACCTGATATTCTGAAACATACAGCAGAAATACAGACGCTCACCCTGCCCTGCCTCCCTCATGTGCAGTTCCTGATGAAACATCAGTTCGTCTGGATTCCTGAGGATGGTGCCACACTCCAGGCACTGATACTGGCTTTCCCCAGTGTTGTAATCTTCATGGCTGGGTGGGACTTCTGTTTCGTCCCCCTCTCCTCCAGTGTGGATCTGCTGGTGCACCAGCACCTCCTCTAATGTATTAAAAAGCTGCTGACACTCACTGCACATATACTGATGTTCTACATACTCCTGATCATTCATGGTTACTGCAGTCGTTACAGTGCTAAACCTGGCAGGTGGTATGCCCTGGAAAAAACAGAATTAACTTATGCAATTCAAATATGACAGATGCCCAAATCTGCATGAACTGGTCCGACTTTGCATGTTCATAAACTATTTAATGATAATTAAATCAGTAAAAGTGTCTTAAGTGACCTCTTAAACGATACTGATATACATAAGCATTAAATATATCATATTTAAATATAAAAATGTTTCATAAAATTGTTACATGAAAAGATGGTAAATATATTAAAGTGATATACATATTTTAATTAGTGTTATGTAAATCCTGTAATGCATTATCATATCATATCATATCAACTATAATGCAGATCATATAAATGTATTATAACTTAATAAGAAAAAATGAAACAGTAATGTAATAACGTTATGCACATTACGCTGCATGAATAAATGATCAATATTACGGCCATCATTGCAGCTATAATGATGCAGAGAGAAAGTG
>JAZGTJ010002119.1:0-26614 GCA_036877575.1 Botia almorhae
AACACCCCTCAAAAGACTGCAGAATGAACACCCCTCAAAAGACTGCAGAATAAACACCCCTCAAAAGAATAAACACCCCTCAAAATACTGCAGAATAAACACCCCTCAAAAGACTGCAGAATGAACACACTCTCAAAATACTACAGAATAAACCCCCCTCAAAAGGTGTCTGTCACATTCTCTCAGGGTAACTGGAATCAGGGAACAATAATGAAGAAACGCATCTACAGACCAGAAACTAGATTTAAAAGCATCAGCTGGATTATTACTTTAAAGTGTAATTTTCTCTGTAGCTGACACAAGCGATTCCTGATACTAATGTTGAATGTGTGTCTGTGTGATATAAGAACAGAAAATGCATAAATCTGTTGTTAATGATTAAACTTATGCCAGCATATAAACCTCTGTTTATAACACACAGACCAGACTGTTGACAGTAAACTTACCATCAAAGCTCATTAGCTAATTAGACTTCATAGTAAGATCATTACCAGTGTTTGTGTGGCCGGGGTCATGTCCTAACCCCGCTCAATCCTGCTGAAACCCACCCAAAAATAAATGTTTAATAGATGTTTCCAAAATGTGTTGTTTTTGTTTTGTTTGTTTTTTTACATAAGCAACAACAGATGGCTGTTGTAGCACAATAGCTTTAGGTCAGTGACCATCAAATAGTTTGAAACTAAACGAGTAAAATCACTCCCACACTTTCTGTGCAAAACTGTATAATTACAATCAGCCAAATGGCCCCGAAACACTTTTTACTTTATATGATGCACATAAAAAACTTTTGTTTTCATGTGTAATTAACTCCAGACACCAACAGCTATTTGTCTTGTTTTAATTAAGATTAACTCCCTCGTTTCTTATTTGATTCACCCTCGCATGTTTATGAATGATGAATCATGTTTGAAACAGGCAAACAATATTATGAAAGACATTTTCACGACAGCTCGACACAGATGTCTCAACAATTCAGTATACTGCAAAAAACAAACCGTGTACTTTAAAAACATTAAGGAACATGGCTGGATTGACCGTCCTCACTCACAACCCAGCCAATTGTTTTAGAATGCAAGCTTCAGTAACATTTCCATTAAAAGTACAAAGTAAGAAACTTTCAAAACGGCCAGTTTCTTAAGTGCTGTATTAACGTTATTGCTTAGTTTTAAAACATTAATCAAACATTTCTTAGGCCTCTAGCTCATCTCCATCTCTGAGTCATATCCTCAACTGAGCGCCATCATGCTGGTGTGTTCAGCACTCCTCCGCTCTGTTCCTCACAGGCAGAGAGGGAGAGACACAGCACCTCTGCTAAAAGCGATTTAAATGGCCCATACATAATGAATATGTACCGTTGTCAGCTGCTACTGCATGAGGACACAGAGATCCATTAGTGCAGAAGAATCTACAGGAACACGCAGGTCTACATCTGAAAAAGTGCTATTATTAAAATATTAAGGAAGTGTTTTTTTTTCCTCTTTGCATGTCTCTCTCTCTCATTCTCTCTCTCTCTCATTCTCTTCATTTCATTGTGTGTGTGTGTGTTTGAATTTACAAATAAATATGTTGTGTACAAATACTGAGAGCTGTGGAGATTTGCGTTGTGTGCAACTCTGTTCATCTATATTCAGAAAAACGTCTTTCACACAATTTCGACTCACTATAAATGAACATAAGTGGATACACACCATCTGATGTTGGTAATTGAAAATATACATACATCTGTATATATCTACATATATCTGTATATATCAACATATATCTGTATTAAATGCTATAGGAATTATATAAAGTATAACATAACAGGTATTTGAACTTTATTTGAACCCCCAACCGTATTTGAAGACTGTATCTGGGTAACATTTGATTCCCAATGTTGACACAGTCTGTAAAATGAGTGTGTCTCTTAACCAGCTGTGACTGTCAACAGTGTCCCACGACAAGACAATTTGTCAAAAGTTTGGTGTCTGTTTCATAAAATCATTTTGGGTGGCCCCGCCCACAGTCAAATCTCATTGGCTCCCACTCCACATACACAAGCTGTAAGGGCCAAAAATCCCACCACTGAAACCACTTAACAGGTTTTATTCTAATCACAAATTATATTAGCATAATAATTCCAAATAAAATGTACAGTACAGCTTCACATGTTTTCAGATCAGCTTCAGATCTCCGCTCGTGCAAACTCTGACATCACTGAAGAATCTTAATTTATATGCAGACATTTGTTATTGTACATGTTTTGTTTTACACACTTAAAAACAAAGGTTATGTAAAGGTTTTTGTCAGGTTATATGGTTCCATAAGGAACCTTTAACATCCACAGAACATTTCTGTTGCACAGAAGGTTCTTTACTAGAAAAAGTTTCTATAGATTATTATAAGGCAAGAAAGAAATGGTTCCTTTAAGAACATCTAAGAGTTTAACTCTTAAGTGAACTCAAGATAATGTTCGGGATGTGTAGTCAGCTCGGTTTTAGTTTACACGGGTGACCAATCATAGATGTGGCTCATCAGACTCAGTCAGACAACCAGAATTTTACAGTAATTCTTGTCTTATTTTTGAACAGTAGCCCAGCTAATAGGAAACATTCTCAGAACGTTGGCAAATGTTCTCTGGGAGTAAATCCTGTCGTAATGTCAGTAGAACTTTTTAACATTATATATCATATATATCAAAAACTGTATTCTTCAGTAGTTAGTGGAACGTTTTAAAAACATTTTAAAACGTTGTAAACATTTTACGTAATGGAAACACCTCCATCTGAAATTGTTAGCTGGGACGTAATGTTTTATTATATGACAACAAAACTCATAAAGAGATGTTTTGCATGCTCTACTCACTCATAAGTGTGCATGTGCTAACAGCACTTGGCTTTTATTCTGTTATCTAGCGCCACTGAAGACCTGGAGACACTGTCTGCACTCAAACATCTGTCTTCTCCTCTGCAGCTCTTCTCCTGGTGAGATCTGCTTACAGCCACACTGCAGGGATCCTCTGAGCAGCTCTCAGCACTGCAATGAAGACAGGAAACGCTGTGTCGCGTTCAGAGCGACAACAATCCTCATTTAGACCGAATACATTAACACAAGATCACATCTGTCAGAGCGGAGTGCCAGAACCTGACAATGTTTTATTCAGAACACATATGGCAATGTGTGTATCATGAGGAAACGTTCTCAAAAATTCTCTCAAAGTTATCAAAATGTTTTGCAGTAACATTAGTACAACTTTAACTCTAATGTTATGTACTGTATGTATATACATCAAAAACATTAAGTTGTTAGTGGAATGTTTTTTCTAAATGTTGCAGAATTAAAATTAGTTTAAATAACGTTCTTGAATAACCAAGCAATAATGCTAATACAACATCCAAAAAACTGGATGTTTTGAGGTGTTGAAATGTTATTACAACCTTGAACTGATAGCTGGGTGTTCAATGTGAAGACACACACACACACACACACACACGTAAAGGCAATGATGTACAAGCAAAGTCTATTTATAAACATGAAGAACAATACACATGAGACTCCACCAAACTGCATCAGCAACATGTCCAACAAATAACATTATATAAACCATGAACAACTCATGAACAAATCATAAACTAACACGTCTCGTCTCTGCTAATTTCCTCGCGGCCCTCCAAGTGACATAAATGCTTTCAGTTTTTATTTCATTGTTCACATAAATTCTAATTATTGCAACTGAAGTAGTTCATTACTGAAACGTGTACCATGTATGCATGTATATTTGCATATGTATATTTTTTCAAACATGTACAGTACTGGTAACTACAGATTTTCTCTTTTTGGTTGATGTGGGGGCTGTCGCTTATTTTATTTCACTGAACAGAAAATCTCATGAGAACAGTTAAAAATAAAGTTAAAATATGACACATTTTGTATGATCTTTGTGACGCTACACCAGACCAAAGTGAATGGAAAACAACAGCAGCTTTTTACAAGCTAATGGTAACATCATGGTATCATGATGGTGCATGAGCAACAAAAACGTTTCAACAAAAAATTGAGATTCTGCTTTCTCTCTCTCGTCCTGCTGTGCAGCTGGTAAATAAGACACATGATTTATTGCGCTGTTGATCTCTGGAGGGTTTCTGTGTCTTTGTCTCATTAATGTTCATTGTGTCATTCCAACAGGATTGACGATTCAAATGCAGCTTTAAACAAACGATTTCCTCACATCAGCAGACACACACACACACACACAGTTAATGATGATAAATAAACTTAAGACAATGAAACAATCACACACATGTGCTGGGGGAAACGGGGAGATTCTAAAATAAACTACACACACACACAATGGCATTATGTTCACAAAGCATGTGGTGCAGACACACACAAGAACACACACACAAACATAATATCATATACTCACAAACTCATTAGCAAGCACAGCTCATTCAAACAAACAGTACACACACACACACACAAACACACACACACACACACACACACACACACACACACACACACAGAAAGCCTGTCAATGCTGAAACACACTGAGAGTGGAGAAGTTGTTGACACCCTCAGAAAGCCCATTACTGACGACCTGACAGGTAACTTGTTTTCTTGGTGATGGAAGACAAGGGCACGACAGTCTGCTGGCCCAGGACAACCTATGAAACTCGCCCTTATTGAAGCCTGATCAACTCCTTCAAGTCTGAGACAGAATCCATCAGGCTTCTTAAAGACATACCACAATTTATGATGTTATTTCTCACAGAAAACTTTCCCTCAGAATAACATCACACAACAGACCATGAATATTCGATAAACCCTCCGCAGAGAAAGCGTTACCCGCTGTGAACTCTTTTTGTTTGCCGTAATTCAAGGCCCCCCGGGGATGTCTGACAAAACCGAACATCTATGAACCTCTAAACAAATCGCTTCTCTTCTCCCAAACTCTCCAGTCATTGTTGAATTACTTTACAAAGAAAGCTTATCCATAAAGCTTAGCCTGGCTGCTAAAACGCCGATGCTAATCTGTTTGCCTCTTGCCTTTAAGTGGATTTTTTTCATCCGACCATGTATTGACAGTGCTGAGACCGACCCTAACAGCATAATTACTTACTGATCACAGGCTGCTGGTCGAAGCTTAATATAGAGGAAAAAAAAAGATCTCAGGACAAACTGTCAAACTGACTCTCTGCTTTAGCATTCACTTCACGCTTTCACCATCCAGCTAAAAGCTGTTATCAAACCTCCAGCTCAAAATGAGCCCCATGACCCAATGATGCTGAATACGGTTTTGTTGTATGGAACAGGGGACACAGCCCGGCAGTCTATTGATTTCGGTAAATCAGATGAGGGCTTTACAACACAAGCAGCTGGAATCCCTGTGGGCTCTTTAGACCCCTTGCTGGGCGCTGGACTAAGTAATACAGTGTTAGCTGGGCCTGTGTGTGTTTCTGCATGTCTGTATTAGTGTAAGTTAAAAAAACATCTTTTATAGTCCCTCATGTCATTCCAAACCAACATGTCTTTTTGAGAAATATCTCAGTGGTTTTGTGTTCCACACAATGTAAGTCAATGGATGCCACTGTTGTTTGGTTACTAACATACTTCAAAGTATCTTCTTTTGTGTTCCTCAGAAGAAAGAAGGTCGTACAGGTTTGGAATGACATGAGGGTGAGTGAATGATGGAGGAATTTTCAGTTTTAGGTGAACTTTTCTGAATAAAACAGAAAAGTACAGAGCAAGTGGGCAGCATTCTTCCACAGTACACTGTTAGCTGCTCTGACTGGACGCTAGAGAAGCAAGAGGGAGGCTGTTTTCCTCACGTGAGACCGGATGCAATGATTGGATGAATATCTTCCACAGAAGATATATTTATATAAATATATTTAGACCACTTAGTGATTGTTATCAGGATGTGAAGAGTCTTTCAACCAGCATAACACAAATATTTCCAGAATAAATCGCTTGCCTTACATTAATAGCGACAACAACAGCTACTTTTAATTACAGTTTGTATTTGAAAGTTTTTAATGTAGACACTAAAAAAGAAATTACATTGAGGTGCTCTCAACAACTCTACAACCTTCCTGAACAGATGAAATCGTATGTAACCTGACAGCAATAGTTTTCAAAAGCCGCCTTGATCATTTTCAGCAGAATGAACATAACTAACCCCTCTTACACTCGTTTAATTCTCTTCATTTGTTAAGCTCTAATTGACACCAGCTTAGAGACCTGACCTTCTTCTTCACTGCTAATTACCGCTAAACTATTTAAAAAACATGTCACAGAAAACACGACTCAGAAAATGTAGGAAAATCATAAATTAATGTTGCCACGTAAAAGAAAGATCAGATGTTAAACAGCTCTAAATGAACAAGAAGGGACCAGTGCGCCTCGAGTCGCCTCTCTTCATTCACGAGCGGTTATTCTAATCAACCTCTCGAGAGGAAAGTGTGAGAGATTAAAAACAAAGTTACTGAAAGCTCCTGATCACAGAATGCCACACTGTCACTAACACAATCAAAACTACAAGCAGATGGAGATGTTCAGTCGCTCAAATCAAACGCAGCACCTCGCGGTCTGTGGAACGAAATGCTGGTTTGTATTATTTGTGACAAACAGTGAGGCAACTCCAAAGCTGAAGGTCACGATGGTACGCTGGCACATTTTTAGCATGAGGGACTTTGTGGTGTGCAGAAGAGAGCTCAAACCTGGGCAAACCACAAATGAATAAAAACAGGCCGCAAACCCTTTGGCTCTTTTAACCCACCACATACATTTAAATGGATCAAAAAATGGTGCATTTTGAAGGACAATATAGTTGAGTAAGATATAAAACACTTTACACTGATATTTTTTTTGTATGATTTAAGAAAAATATTCCATCTATCCTTCACACTTTCAAGAGATCACCAGAAAGCCATTAGGTGTATATACATTCCCCCTTTATTTTCCACATCCTTTTATCTCACTGCTCAGTTAATTTCCGCTCAATGACTAAACAATAACAGTGACTAACACATTAAGGTCTTGAGATACTGAATATCTGAGTTGTTAGTTACTAGTAAGAATGTAATGTAAACTGGGGGCATTAAAAGACAAAATGCTCCTCAGACTGG
Organism: Botia almorhae; assembly: GCA_036877575.1. Lineage (NCBI taxonomy): Eukaryota > Metazoa > Chordata > Actinopteri > Cypriniformes > Botiidae > Botia > Botia almorhae. The sequence continues at coordinate 7,110 of JAZGTJ010002119.1, forward strand.
TGTCAGTGGTGTTGTTGGGTTTGTTGAACCTGTTTTGGACCAGTGGATGACTGCAGGAGGTGTCACAGCTCAGACTGATCTCCTGTCCCTCTGTGGTTACTACTGCTGGTTCAGCTGTGAGGTGAGCCGATGACCACCACACAAAGATGATAAACGTACATCAGCAGATCTGCTCGGTAAATGCTTTAACATGCTCGCTGTGTCATGAAGGATTTGAGGCTATTAGGAGACGGTCTCATGATCCTCTTACACACAGAAATAATGATACCGCTGATCAATGAAACAGTAAAACGCCTGAGAAATCAAGACTATAATAAACGATGATGATATCAGAATTTATGTGCGGTGGAAGATAAAGTCAATAAACTACATTCCAATGAAAGTGAATTCGTGACATTGGATCGTTATTTGACATTTGGAATTTGTTATGACAAACCGTCTCTTAATAATGAGCGATTATAGGAATTGCAAGCTGCAGTGAGAACTGATCTGATTTGACAGTCAGTCAAAATACTGTACAGTTATATTTAACTGTAAGTAAGTAACGGTAAGTGACACTGTTATGAAATTCAGGTTTCAACTTAAAGCTGCAATCTATAACTTTTGCCTCTCTACCGCCATCTCTGTTTGAAACAATAAATTGCAGATTATTTTACATACTTTTCTTTACTGCACATTAAAATCAAATGAAGTCAAACTGACATTTCCCCAGATATGGGATCTGACAGCTCAAACGATTAATCATCATTATTTATTTATTATTATAAGCTTACAGTTTGGGGGTAAGGTATAAGGATTGTGTTGAACACTGATCTGTCATGTACTTACTCAATAACTGTTTTTTGTTTATTTTTTCTAGAAAAGAAAGAATGTTATGGATTGCAGCATTAAATAGAGTACAGTAAATTATATAATCATAGAATTATTTAATTTAAAAACTGCTTTAATGCAGTTAGACACTTTCCTCAGTAATGTAGCGCAGCTAACTGCTTCTCTATAGAGTATCGTAGCATGAGAAGTTTCAGTTTTAAAGCAGAGACAGATACAAAGTCATTTTCAAAAACTGAATGATAACTAAATCTGGTTCTCTCATTGCAGTCTTTATCTCCAGAGTGAGACGTCTGTGTTAGGAAATCACTCATCCACTCAACGGTCACACAGAAACTAACATTAGCATTAGCTGAAAATAATTCGAGATGTCACACCTGACACATTTCATCAAACTGAAGCGAGAGTTTCTGCGGAGAGTCTGTCAGAGGGGCGGCGACACATCACTTACTGTACAGATTGTTGATGAAACGTCTCCATTTTTAAAACACAGACGTTTATTCCTGTTTCCAGCTCTCAATTTTCTCCTTTGGCTCACAGATTTTAGTCATGCAGAAACAAACAAAAAACCAAACCAGTCATAAGATTATTTGTTACTCAAGATTGCATTGCAATGGCTCCTGATCTCCTGCAACCACATGCGAAATGTGTTTGGGAAAATATCGAGAGTATTAAACTGATTCACTGAGTAACTGGTTTAGGATGACTCCCACAACTTGCTCTGGTCTTGCTCTGGTTATATAGTCAAGGCAATTAGACGGCAAACCATTTTAGTAAATGGCCTTTTAATTGTGGAATTATGAATGATGCGGCCCATCGGTTTTATGTAACTGCTACACGCCCAATGTAACATTGTGCCCCATTTATGTAAGTGAAGATACAGGCCAAGTGTTTTAGATAAAGAGGGCAGGAGAAATAACACCCCTCTCACCTTAGTCCACTGCAGAGTGGCCAGAGGGTTTCCACCGTAATCATGCACACCACACGCAGAAGAGTGTCAGCTTTACCCCTCCATTCTCAAATCCCCAAATCTCTGCAGCCTGCGGAGGGACTGAAGTGAGAAATTACAGTTACATTATAAAGGGTTATGACATGAAGAGATCTGTGAAGAGATCAATACCCAATGCAACAGTGTTAATTAGAGGATATTTAATGCGACTGCAGCATGAAGACATTCTCTGCCCCGCTGATGAAAGTATAAAGAGCGCCGCACACACCGGCATCAGTCCATAAAGCAGAATAACAGATGTTTAAAGTGTAATAAAGCAATGCGGAACATAAATAAATTACAGCCGCTTCCTAAATAATACAGCAGCCATAAAATAAACGGCCGAGCCCGGACGCTCTTTGTTATTGCCGCAATCAGTTTGGAAGTCTGCCATGACAAAGCGGCGTCTTGCTCGTCTTGCGGCGGCGGAGAGCCGGATCTGATGGGTCAGCCGTGCTGAGTAAGACAGAGACGCTGGCCATCGGTTCTGCAGCATTAGCAATTATTGCTCTGGCTGGCCGGTCACTGAACCGTGAGCTGGAGGGGGCGAGTGTAGTGTTTAAAGCAGAAATGTACAGAGCAGAAAAAACACATATGACTGGCATTTCGTACGCCTGACGTACAGTGATCCTGTCTCAAGAGATCAGAAGATAGCTGGACTCTTCGCCTGAGCTCCTCGTCCTCTCACTGTAAGAAACAGCGATCAGCTCGTGTTAATGTGTTTCACTCTCAGACACTTTTTCAACCCATTGTTGCCACAGTTACCCACAAACCCACTGATCTCACGACATCACTCCAGTTCAATCCTGAAGCACTGCCAAGAGTCTCTTGTTCTCCCAGAACTGTACCTGAGTTCTGGGATTTGATTCGTCAGCGGAACGCTATTCAGAAATTGCCGCATGGAGTTTGCCAACAGATTAAACATTTATGAGTCTGCAGTTTAAAAACCTCTGGATCAGTTTGAGCGATTACAGTGTGCGTCAAACTGAAAAGAGGTTTAATGTCATGCTAATGTTCATGTTACTAAATTCTGATGCTAATGAGCCTGAAATGAAGTGAATTAACAGAGAAAGCTCTTTATCAGTAACTAAAGAGTTATCTAGTTAAGTTCAGCTGGTGTAGTCAGGGGAGATAACAAGCATTGTGCTGGGATAACATGCTACAGACATTATCACTGTTTGATTAAGAAAATCAAACAGGACAGAACAACACAGAAATTATGAAGGCTTTTAGGGTGAACTACAGTACATTCTTCAATAAACAAACCACACAGATAATGTTATTTATTTTATGATACTTTAGAAAAAATGCTGGATTGCTGGATTGTAAAATGTAAACGGATCAAACCTTTTTATTTTGGGTTTTATTAACCTGTTGTTACCCAACTCAGCATTTTTAGGCCATATGTATTTTTATAATTAAATTGTAATTTATATTATTGCGTGTTTATCAAACACTACATTTTCATGTAGTTACACAACTCCTTGTGCAGCTAACTCATTTAAAACTTACCAATCTGTTCACAACCTCCTCATTTTCTCCTTATGAATGAAAACATCACAGCCTCTGCTGATCTCTCCGGCTCCTTTGATAAAATAAATCATATTTAAGTTTCAAACCCATAAATTCTCAAGGTCAAGCATCAAAAGAGAAACCGCTAATGCTAAAGTGTATTCAACAGCTAAGTCCCCATCGCTCCATTACACACATGCTAACGCAAGTGTCTTCAGTGTGAGTCTGTCATGGTGAACGAGTCTGTTTCAATCAGCTCTTCTGCATCTGAGGAAGACAACAGAAAACACAGATAGAAATACCACAGCGAGGGGGCTAAAAGTTTCAGAGTCAGTGAGCTGCCTCAGGGTACGTCTCGCCAGAGGTTGGTGTGACACCAACTTAGTAAATGAATCATGAAGTCTCCCCCTCAACTGAGCTCACGGTCATTTATTTTAAAACTTCCAGAGAGGGTTTTGATATGTGCTGTGTATCTACAGCGGAGCTCTGTTGAATTGCTTAATGGACGCCTCAGCTAACAATTTTAGGTTAAAAGAACGTTTCCATTAATTAACGAAAATGTTAAAAATGCTATTTTGAAAGTTCTAGGACTGTTCAAAACGTTCTTTAAACCAACATCTTTTATAACATATTTTAATTCTGTAATTTAAAACATTCCATTAACATTTCAAAAACGTTTTGATATATATATATATATATATATAACGTTAAAAACTTTCTACTAACATTATTGCAAGAACATTTTAGTTACATTTGACAGAACGTTAGGAGAACGTTAGCCAGCATTCTGAGAACATTCGCTGTCAGCTGGGGAAATAACGAGACGGGTTGTTAAGTGATGGCGTACCATTGAACACCGTGTGTTCTGCACGAGCTTTGTCGTCGGGGGTGATGCGGGTTACCGTGTATTCCTCTCCCTCCACCCACATGGGCGTCAGACTCCAGCTGGATGCAGGGCTGTGAGGGCGGGACTAGGACAGGAGAGAGAGCAGAAGAAGGTGTATTATTTTAATACAACTGTGTCACAAACATATGTTTCTAAGTTCGGGAGCAGGTGACTAATAACTTTGGTGAAAAATGTCTCCAGAAGTAAACTGAAGTCATTTGAAGACAAAATTTGAATAGAAAGATGGTTCATTAAGCTTCTAGAAATGCACAAGATGGTAATCTAGCATAACGCTCTTCGTACAGAAAAAACAACAGCAGCAACAGTGTGGAAAGACACAGCGCCGGCGGAGGAGACGCGCGCGCCGCCGATCAAAGCGCGGCCCCTCGCCTCTTGGACGCGCATCGCTCAGGGCTACACGAGAGAGAAAGAGAGAGAGAGAGAGAGAGATAGAGAGAGAGAGAGAAACTCATTTTTTGGCTCTATTCAAATGAAACGTGCCTCTGCCCACGTTTACCCAAGCGACACAATTTGACCACTTTATGCGTTTGATGTAAGTATGAAAGAGAATCTTTCTCGGTTGTTCAAAGAAGATCCAAGAATCTGTTTCCGTGTGTGACACAAGATCCGCGATTATTATCTTTAAAACAAGGAACTGAATACTATATATAATAAATCGTATTATATTGTATTTAATTATAAGCGTAAAGCGCATGAGGCAGGACGCTGTAAAAACGCGGCTGACGCGTAACTTTTAATACAGTTGATTCATGCTTTAAACACAGAATCTTTAGATTTAGATTCACTCTATTATTATAGATCATTAAGATCTATAACAGAAAAGTATTAAAGTTAAGGCGTTTATAATCTATTTTATATGAAAAAATAATAGTTTAGAAATAAATGATTTTGAATTTTTCCAATTGTTCTAATTTTCCAATGCAACCTATACATTTAGATTAAACAGTGATCGTCTTATGAAAATAAATCTAATAAAATAAATGCCCCAATTCTCTCGATTCAAAGAGGTTAGTAACATGTTTTAGGTCGTCAGTTTGCCCCTGGAGTCGACAGGCACTAGGGGGCGCTATTGCTGTGTGCTGCTCTGCACTGCGTCTCATGGGGCTTTACAGAGAGACAGATGGGGCACGGCTCAGTCTACAGCTGATTTAAAGCAGATAGAGCTGTGTGGACGGACACTGAGAGGAGCACTGCGGAGGAGCTTACATAATAGGATGCATTTGTTTTCTCCCCCACCCTCCCTCTCTCTCTCTCTCTCTCTCTCTGTTTCATCCCTTGTGCTAGATAAGACATTGTTTAGGCACACAGATCTGTGTAAAGAGTGACGTTATGCTCACAAACCAGACCATTTTCTCTCTCCTTTCTTTTTGTCTTTCACTTCATCCTTCATTCTCACTCGTTCACTGGGTTCAACACTTCCTCACTTTTTTCTGTTTGCTGCAGTAGAAAGCAGGTACAGGTGTGTGTTGGGGGGGGGGGGGTCAGGCTTGTAGTGACCAACCAATGGCCCCATGAGGAAGGTCTTAATAAACATAATAAATAATGTCCTAATAAAGACATCAGAAAATCAAAATGAGAGTCCATGTCTTTTATTTTTTAAGTCATCTCAAATCGTTGTACTTCCAGAAGTTTGCAAAAAATTCATTTACCAGTTCTGAAAGTACCGATGACTCATCTTGCACTACACAGATTTTTGCCCAATCAGGTGCTCTTTAGAATGACGATGCCCCTCTGCCCAGTTCCACTGGAATGTGCTTTAAATGTGAAGGAGTGTGCATGTGGCAAATTTAGACATGCATACATGTGGAAAAAATAAACACACACGCTCAGCCGGAAAACATTCACCTGTGAAACTCGAATTATTTCACAAACACAGACAGATGGACAGATATGGATGATAAGAGGCTCATTAGCAGAGACAGATGAATACAACCTCCCCCCCACACACTCATCAATAAACATATAAACATGCAAATGTTCCACACAAAACACACTCATACATAGACAGACCAAATCAATGAGCACATATATTTATTTTACTGTAGATACTGTTTCTCCATCTGTAACTCACACAATCAAACACATTTCCTGGTGAAATAAACCACAAACAGCTTCCTCTCACTTCAGTCTCATGTTACACGTGCAATGAAATGCTGAAACAGTTTGGTTGTCGAGATGAGACGGAGATGAAAGTGATGTTTATGTTAAATGAGGTGAGGTGTCTTATGTGTTTAATTATAGAGGAAGGGATTAATGACTGACAGAAACATTCACACAGCATCATGTGAAAACATGAAAAATCCAGATTGTTTTCAACAGTGACTTTCATGCTGTTCTCCATCTACAGTTCTGACAAATGTGTACAGTAAAGTGTGTCCAATAATAATAAACACCTGCTGTGGTTTGTTCAGTAGCTTGAACATTTTCACATCTAGTTAGTTTACACACTGTTAAGCGATGAAAACAGTATCTGGACATATTGGAATAGAGACATCTGCCTAGATCACTAAGCAACACAGAGCAGGTTAAAGGTCATACATTTAAACTCAATCCTCTTTTATATCTTTTCATGTGTACCTGCAAAAGTTTTATTGTGTTCACACACAAATGTCAGCACACACACACATACACATACACACCAGACCCTTGTTAGACCACATGAGCTAACACACTCTGTTAACAAGCTCTGACCAGACATGCCTCAAAAGACTTGAAAACACACACACACACACACACACACACCACACACACACACACACACACACACACACACACATAGTGGGCTCAGGTGTAAGCTCTGAAGCTAAGAGCCATTGAAGCAGCTTCGTTCTTCTCTCCTTCTCTTTCATTCCCTCTCTCATTTCATCTCATCTTCTTGTCTTCATAGCGCTGATCTCACCTTTCCTTCACGCCGTAGTTCTCCATCTCATTTCTCAGTGCATTGCAGCAGATGTATCAACAGATAACAGCAATCTTTCCCTCGCTCAGCCCTTTTGCTCTTTTATATTCCTGTATTTATAGCCCAACGTGTGAGAAACAAAACCATGTCTGAATCAGTTATCATCTGTAAACACAAATCTGTTTCTGACAGACAGTCTCAGAAAATAAAACCTCTCCCTGAAGTTAATGCTTTAAATTCAATTTACTCAACAACAGTGTAGTGTAGTGTAACAATTAGAGGCAAGAACAATAAAGACAAACTCTCTAATACTGTAAGTCATGTAGCGTTACACCATGTTTACCGGAGGACGAGAACAAAACACTGTTTAAGAAAATGATGTTTGCAGCAGAGATCGAACAAACTATTGATGAAAATGACAGGTGAGGTTCACAGAAGCAGGAATAATGTGCCTCTTACACACACACACACACACACACACACACACAGGTCTTGCCTGTGGAGAGAACTGTTGACACTGTGACGTCTTCATAGGTTCTAGGCAGCCGAGTGTGATTCATCTTGAAACCGGCCATTATAAAACATATCACATGGACATAGAGAATCCAATAAAGATCATGTCTCATCTTTTGCTCTCTCACTCTGTCCTCTTCTCTTGTCTCCTCTCTGCCTCTCCACTCGACTCAGTAAAGACATTATGTCATTTGGTTCTGATTTACTGAGTTAGATTAGAAGCAGACACAGCAAAAATCCAACCTGCAACAGTGATGTAATGGATGGGAAAATACTGCCGCCCTCAGCGTTTACAAACATCTATTTCAAAACATCATATCAGCAAAAATTAGCCGGTTGTCTTTTAGTTACATGTGCGGATGCAGAAGTAACACATAATGCTCATGTTTTTGTGCAAACATACAAACACATACACAACATACAAAGCCATGTGTTGAAAGTGACAAATGTGTGATTGAGACCTGCTGCTGTTGATGGAGACGTGTGTGTGTGTGTGTGTGTACACAGATAACTATATTAACCGTCTTCTCTGATTTTCATCGCTGTCAATTAAACCTGCCATATCTCTGTGACAGAAGAGGAAGTGAGTGTTGATGACTGCTAAAAAAGGGGCTTTCAGGACCCCCTGCCTCTGACATATGTGTTGACTCCCACCACAATGAGGAAGAGCAAAAGAGAGAGAGTCAAAGACACAGAGAGACAGATAGATGGAGATAGACGGAGATAGAGAGACAGATAGATGGAGATAGAGAGACAGATAGATGGAGATAGAGAGACAGATAGAGATAGAGAGACAGACAGATGGAGATAGAGAGACAGACAGATAGAGATAGAAAGACAGATAGATGGAGATAGAGAGACAGATAGATGGAGATAGATGGAGATAGAGAGACAGACATATAGAGATAAATAGACAGATAGATAGAGATAGAGAGACAGATAGATTGAGATAGAGACAGATAGATAGAGATAGAGAGACAGATAGATGGAGATAGAGACAGATAGATAGAGATAGAGAGACAGATAGATGGAGATAGAGAGACAGATAGATGGGGATAGATGGAGATAGAGACAGATAGATGAAGACAGAGAGACAGATAGATGGAGATAGAGAGACAGATAGATGGAGATAGAGACAGATAGATAGAGATAGAGAGACAGATAGATGGAGATAGAGACAGATAGATAGAGATAGAGAGACAGATAGATGGAGATAGAGAGACAGATAGATGGAGACAGATGGAGATAGAGAGACAGATAGATGAAGACAGAGAGACAGAAAGATGGAGATAGAGAGACAGATAGATGGAGATAGAGAAACAGATAGATGAAGACAGAGAGACAGATAGATGAAGACAGAGAGACAGATAGATAGAGATAGAGAGACAGATAGATGGAGATAGAGAAACAGATAGATGAAGACAGAGAGACAGATAGATAGAGATAGAGAGACAGATAGATGGAGACAGAGAGACAGATAGATGGAGATAGAGAGACAGATAGATGGAGATAGAGAGACAGAAGGATATAGATATACAGGAAGGATTTAGGAAGTATTGTGTGGGGGGAGAGGGACAGTGATGGGGGAGAAAGAGACAAAATAAGGGAAGAGAGAGGAAACACTTGGGGGAGAGAGAGAGAGAGAGAGAGAGAAAGAGAGAGAGAGAGACTGAGGGAATGACAGTTTTGATGTTGACCAATGAACTTGTTTGGTTACATCCTTTCTTTTCTACAAACCTCAGATCAATCTTGAAACGTGCTTTAAACAAACAAATAAAGAATAAAAAATTTAGGATATGCTTTAACTAAAATACTGACTGATGGAAACACAAATCATGAAAGTGAAATGACTGCTAAAATGACGACAGATGTAAAACAAACTTTCAGAACATCACCTTCACCTGAAGAGCATCTTCAGTCTCATCCACACAACACAACAGTTCAGACTGACCAGGTTTCACAAACACCACGCCCAAGTGTTGAAGTTTATACGGTACTGACATGTTGAAGCTGCTCTGAATTGGAACTGGGACTAAACCATGCGCCATTGCTCAAAACTGCACCTATAACTGAAACACAGTCAAATCTCCCCACAAATGATGTCTTATGATTGTCTTTGGGATGCTTCAGCCTTATGTATTTACATATAATATATCAATATATTTAATATATAGTCAAGACACAAACTAACACAGCATAACAATGAAACACTGCACTGACCATAAAACACCAAACTGGTCCTCTGTCAGAAATGTGGACACTGTTTTTTTCCATACGATGAAAGTGAATTTGGATTTCTGACAAACATACCTCTGTTTATACCTTCAAAGAAAGTTATACGGGTTTGGAACAACAAAAGAGTGAGTCAATTATGATGTCACTCACCTGTTTAAATTGTCACGCTATCACTGGCTACCTGCAGCAAAGTACACAAAGAAATAAAATTAAAAGAGAAAGAATGATCACCCACAAGCAGAAAGAAACCCTAAACCAGTTTGCACAGTAAAAGGGACAGTTCACCTCCCCAAATATTCCTCCATCATTTACTCACCTTCATGTCATTCCAAATCTGTATGAATTTTCTCTTCTGTGGAACACAAAAGAAGATATTTTAAAAAATATCTCAGTGGTTTTGTGCCCATACAATGGAAGTCAATGGGTGCCACTGTTGCTTGGTTACCAACATACTTCAAAACATCTTCTTTTGTGTTCCTCAAAAGCAAAAATAGGCATACAGGTTTAAAATGACATGAGGGTGAGCAAATGATGGAAGAATTTTCATTTTTGGGTTTAACATTTTTACGAGGTCTGAGGTATCGCCACCCTTAAGTGCCTCATCTACTACGGCCATGCACGCTAACTAACTGAGCCCATGTTTAATGTAGTACACCAGTGTGAGACTTTATCTCAGGGATTCTCCTCCACTGCTGAGAACCTCAGGCTTCATTAGCATGCTAATCACAGCTGTTGTGTCAGGGTATGATTTGACATGGTGCGTCACCTTTTCAGTGCGTGTGCAGCCATTAGCAGCCCTGGCTGAGCGATCTGTCGTGGCTACAGTTGTGCTTTTTTTGGCCCATTTGCAGCACCCCTCTTCTGTGTCAAAAGATGGTTTTGCTTACTCGGCACGTTTAGTCAGGCTGTGCGGGACACGATGGCACGGCTGCTCACGGAACGGCCCACTTGACACTTGTAGGGGCGGTCGTCCAAACTCGCGGTGACAATCTGAAGATGGTACTGCAATAACACGAGCATGGGGAAGTAGAGAGAAGACTAATAATAAATCACAATTATTTTTCTGGTAATCAACAGCACAATAATGAGTTACGGGTGGACGAGACAGCGTTGGGATTCTTAAAAGCTTTATCTGCTATTATCATTAATACAGAGATTTGACAGAGATGTTTTAAAATCCTGTTTTAATTAGCTCGAAACAAACCACAGTAAAGAGATGCCGATTGTCAGAAGGCTGTACTAAATTTTGATTCAATCCCAAATGAACACCAGCAATTAGGCAGCGAGCCTGTGGAGAGAGAAGACACAAGTCATTCTGTGTACTATTGTTTATAAATATGAGACATGCTGCAGTTGTTTAGTACAGAACACCATCGGCTTGTTTATTCAGTCACCGTTCTGCCGGGATTAATGACGGCTTCTGCGACGTTTGCGCGAGCGGTTCGAGCTCTGAACGTTTCTCTTTTTTTGGCCCTGCAGAAAACAGTTTCATCTTCATATGACAAGTTCCAGCGCTCAAAACGGAGGTGTCAGGAACGCTGGCAAGATAATTAACACCAACCAGCAGCAATTTCCAGACGCATGTGATCACAGAAGAAGAAACCACTTTCAGATCATTCATTATTTCACACTCCGCACGCCGACACGCCGCAGCGCTGTTGCGTTCGCTGTGTTTCAAGCAGTCCAATAATTACACCTCTGACAACTGATATGAAACACAGATGAGCACTCTGACTCACACTCTCATTCATTTCCTGCATGAATGTGTCTGTGAGTGTGCACACACCTGTCACAGTATCTGTGCAGTTCATCAACGTTCCCTCAACGTTCTCTCAAAGTTATCAAAAGACGTTCTGTGAGTAATGTTAGTAGAACTGTTTTACGTTACATATCACGTATATCAAAAGCATTATTCTTAAGTTGTTAGTGGAACGTTTTAAAAACATTACAGAATTAAAAAAGTTTGAATACATTCTTAGAACCAAACAATAACATGAATACAATGTCCAAATAAACGTTAAGTTTTGAACATTCCTTGACCTTTCAAAATAACATTTTTAAAGGTATTTTTACTATTAGAAACGTTAGGGAAACGTTCTTACAGCCTGAAACTGTTAGCCCTGCAGGTGTCTGTACATCACTGTGTTTAAGTTTTCAGGTTTAACATTAAATCAACGTTCCGTGTGTTTTTTTATGGTATTATCGTCTGGCTCTTATCACATGTACTATTGATGCAAACAGGGCAGCAGTAAATATCATAAGCACTTTGGCACAAACTGCCTCGTTCATGCAGCTTTCATCCTTCACAACGTGTAGCAGATGCTCAGAGCTTGTTCAGTATTGTCTTTAAATGGACTTCTTTTCATAAAGACTGCACTTAAAGAAAGCACTCTGGCCAAGCACCACAGGTTAGCGCGCATCTCAACTCACTGCACAATAATCTCAATTTACTCTAATGGACATTAAAAACAGAAGAAACTGAGAGCTGATTTTTACATTTATTAATTATTTGTAGGGGAACAGGAGAGAACCGTGGTCCTCTCACTAAAAAAACAGCTAATTTCTTAAATCTGTCTCCAGTGCTTAAATTAGAAGCTTTGATATGATCTCACTAAGCTGTTTTTAAGGGAACTGAGCACGTTTTGATGAGGCGGGCTGCGTCTGAACTGAAAACTGAGACTGAGCCGTCTGTACTCAACTGCAGATTAGGAGCAAAACAGCCTCTTATGATTTACGATAATAATCTTTCACGCAAAATGAAAAACAAGAAGGTTTTGTTTCTACATTAACAATGTCTTGTACGCTCCATTAAATTTACTCGAAAGATACACCATATATTGACTCTCAGGAACCTCGTAAAAACAGACGGATTTCAGACAAAATCAAAAGAAAGAAGTTTTAAAGATAATTAAGCTGCTTTTTAAGATTTGTGTTTTGTGATATTATTTTCATGACAGTAAAGTACACACCTACGCCATTATCATCATTATAATACAAAAAATACAATATTTTGAATTTAAGGAGAAAATGTGCATAGCTGTCATGAAAATAATACAATACAAAAATCCTAGAAGATCCTAAAATAGATTTTACTTCATGCAAAATAAACTTCTTTGTTTTCTCTTTTGACTTTGGGGAGACGGGTGTTTTTGTGAGACCTGCTGATGAAATGAATGAATGCTTTGGTTTGTCAAGTTTGGTTACCTTCATGAGTTGTACTGTAATGTTGTTTGAAGAACATGTTCATCATCTCGAGTTCTCCTGAGACACATCTCACAACCTGTCAGCAAATATCCCAGCAACTCACCGAGCAGACGTGTGTTTTTAATCCTTCATTCCTCAGAGTTCTCACCTCTCTGCTGATGTCCCGTCATGCTGTAGCATGAGTCACCAGACAGAGATCTTTGGGGTCCCAGAAGCGGCCTGTCTTTAACCCGCCGTTCGGCCCCTGAGGCCCTTGACACTTCACACTTCAGCAGAGCTGTGACTCTCGCCCTCAGTGTCATATCACCGGCTCTGTCTTAAACGCTTGCTGCCCACAAACACCTACAAAGACAGAGACAATAGAAAAGAATAACACAGACTTTAACCCTCTCTCAGAGTTTCTTTACTTATGTGTGGAAATGAGTCATCCATTCAACATGACCTGCAGATGAACCCCAGCGAACACAGGAACGTTCTCAGAACATTGGCTACCGTTCTCTAAAAGTTCCGTAGTTCCATAGTTATCAATGTGTTCTTGCCGTAACCTTAATCGAATTTTTTTATAACAAAAACGTTATTCTTAAGTCGTTAGTGAAACATTTTAAAAATTGTTTAAAAAAAACTGTTTGAATGTTCTTATAACCCAGCAATGATGTTAATACAATGTCTAAAAAAACTGAACGTTCCTAAAACATTCAAAATAACATTTTTAACATTTTTGTTACTTTATGGAAATGTTAGGGAAACATTAGGATTATTCTTTCAACCTAAACCTGTTAGCTGGGAATACATTACATATATGTTTACAATCCTTATGAATCATGTATGTACATATATGTAGACTGTCAGGTATGGCATGTAAATTATCATGTAACTCCATGTAGAGGGACCCGGCCTCCCACTGGTGTGTGTGCTGAAGCCTGGCTGTGCTGTTCCTCATCTCAGTGTATGTTTTATTGACGACTGGAGCCGATTCTGCTCCACACATGAGTCAATAACGTAATTACAGAGAATTAAATCTCTCCTCCGTGACAAGCAGAGCAGGAAACATAAAGGTATGGAGGACCTCAGATCCCCGTGTTGTGTTCTCTGCTGTCAGTACGCTTTCAGCTTCCTGTTTACACAGTCAGACTACATGCAAACACACACACACACAGAACACACATCAGACAAATATTCACGAAAACTGTTTGTCTGGGTGTTATTCATAATAGTTTCTCAAACATCGTGTATTATAAAGTGTTGCTGTGTGTACGTCAAGAACATTTAATTTTGAACATTTACTGTTCCCTGTTAGCCTGGCACACACAGCTGCTACACTTGAGAAGGTTGAGGACATTACAATGGCTGCTCTTGATTTTCTTCCTATTTTGAAGCGCCTCTGAATAAGTTCATGTTTTCAAAGAGTGACCCAGTGTGCCTTAAATTACTCTCTCTCTCTTTCTCTCTCTCTATCTCTCTCTCTCTTCCTTTGAAAGCCAATCACACTTGCAATTCAAGTCATGGTTGCATTCTCTTTAAATGACCAACCACAGTGGAACAAATAATAGTGATTTACTTCATTAAAAACGACACATTTTCCCATCAGAATAAACAACAGAAATGGAAAGCACTGGATCCTTAAGGCATCTCTCTCGCTCCATCAGCAGCAGTCTGGTGGGCTTTGATAGGAATTGACTCACAATCAATTATTCTCGGAGGCCTCAAACAGTTCCAGACACCAAACTGTGAACGAGGAGACTACAATCTGCTTCCTCACGCCTCGAACGAGTGGAGGGTTTGTTAGCAGGATGGTACGCATCCTGTATTTAAACATTTGATAAATATATCCCTTTGTTTTCTTCTGACCATCTTCTTTTGCACTCAGAAACTGTTGTTTCTTACATCTGCATTTATTTTGTAGACTTAAGAAGTTTTTGTTTAAGAATGAGCTTTTCAAGTCACTTTGCTCGTTGGGAAAATTAACTTCACTTTTCTTCTCTTTTCTCTTGAACCCTGTCTGACGCGTCGAGCGAGAAAGTGTTTTGTTGGCGTGTCAGGGAAACGTGTGAAAGGTCCGCATGTGTCTGGAGTTTGAAGTCTCTCTGAATGACTCGGCGGTTTGCGTTCAGGTCTTTAATGAGATGTTCCTGAGGTCTGTCTAACCTCTCAGCACCCCTGACCCTCAAAGACAAACAACTTCCCTAATAGCAGAGAAAACATCCACTTGCACAGGAAAAGGGAAATTAATGAGCTTTTTTCTTTATTTGTTTTGCTCGTGTTTCTTTGTCTTGTCAACCTAGGCTACAGAAACACTGCTATTATATTAGACAAGGAGAGTGCAAAACATACAGTTCAACTAAACGGATCAGCATGTGTTGTGTGTGGATGCTGGCATCCCCACCAGACTTCTGAACCATCTTAACCACTGATCGTTTTGGCATGGTCAAAATTACTACTCAACAGGGAATGTTCTCAGAACGTTGGCTAATGTTCTCGCAAAGTTCTCTCAACGTTATCTAAAACGTTCTTGCAGTAACATTAGTAGAACAATTTTAAATGTCATGTATGTCAAAAATGGTATTTATAAGTTGTTAGTGAAATGTTTTAAATAAACGTTCTCATAATGTTTTTGATATGACATCAATTTAAAGCATTCTACTAATGTAAATGCAAACGTTCTGAGAATGTTACCTGTTAGCAGTGACTGTAGTTATAGAAGCTGATCTTTATTATTATTATTATATAAGAGGAACAAAGAGAGCTGCTGTTCAGCACAGAGAAGCAGCAGTGTGAATCTTGAGAGCTTCTGTGATGTTGTTTCTTTAGAAACATCTACACTCATACAGACAGAGCAGAACTCTGGAGCCACAGCTGGTCTGATCTTCTTCTCCTGACAGCGCTAACTAAACTTTAACCCTTGTGTATGCGTTAAAGNGCAGCAGTGTGAATCTTGAGAGCTTCTGTGATGTTGTTTCTTTAGAAACATCTACACTCATAAAGACAGAGCAGAACTCTGGAGCCACAGCTGGTCTGATCTTCTTCTGTTTCTCCTGACAGCGCTAACTAAACTTTAACCCTTGTGTATGCGTTAAAGAAATATGCTGTTTAACTCTGTTTCAGTCAAGCAACGGATGAACAGCTTTTATCTTGCAGTTAGTTACACAAATGTGATTAAAACGAACGAATTGTGCTGAAAAATCAGAGAAACAAACATAAGGAATGCTACTAGGAACAACATGTCTGTTTTATATATTATGTTATATATGTTTTATATATATATATGTTTTATATATTAGATCAAAGAGAATTTCTAACGGCAAAATGCTTTAACCAAACGTTCTTTACACCAGAAGGTCAGCGGGAGATTTTCAAATATTTCGCTCAGTATTTGATATGCAATGTTTTCAGAAGCCTTCAGAGAAATCACAGCCACACTGTATTTTCTAAAGACTTATTTTTCTAATTATTCCAAGTAATCTAAAAGACTTTTCAAAAGACATGAAATAAGTTCCACAAGGTCTCACACACAAAGTGCTTTCACTGTACTGCGCAGATCATTTGAGAACGGCATTGAATCTAAATGTGGAAAGAGTGAAAAGTGAAGCCCAACCACAGCAGGAAATAGATCACAGATATAAGATGAACGCTAAAAGCCAGAGTGTTTTTTTATTTGAACGAATCTCTGGCAGAAATAAGGCCTTGAACACACACGCATGTGCACAGGCGTACAATGATGCGCACAATTTGCACTATAGCAACAACAATGACTTCAAAAGCAGCAAAGCAAACACACAAGCAAAAACAATATGAAGGCAAAGTAGTACGACAAGCATCAAAGTTACCGTATTACAGTAAAGATAATCTAATGAGAATCACCATTAAGAATAACAAGGACAGAATTGTAAAAAATGACACAAGTTCAGAACTAAAGAGGCAGCAGATGAATGGAGGTAAAACACAGTGCTACTAACAGAGTGAGAAACAAACGGAAGCACCAGGAGATGTAAAAGCTGCAGAGATAGTCTACAGAAAAAAGTGAAGATCAGGCACATTTCAGCACACGCACACACACACACACACACACACACACACACACACACACACACTCACTACCAGGAAAGACACAGTGAGACTCTGAGGGGGAGAAACAGTCAGGAAAGCAACAATCTCAGCAATAAAACTAAGTGAAGGTGCAAGAGGGGCATATGTGTGTGTAAAACCACCACTCGCTCATGCACACTCTGGTCTGGAGAGTTACAGAAAGCTTTACTAGCTGCTCTTGAAGAAAGCTATTTTTATGTCCTCTGAATTATTTGATTAATGTTTTATTTAGTAAGTAATTGTCCTGCTGGACATATTGTGTTCCCCATCAGTGCACACATTATACCGAGAGCGTTCCCTCAGCACGGATACATGTTCCAAAATACACAACCACACACAGTGAGACACAGGAAGTTTAATTATCCAGTGTAAACAGTAGCTGCAGGTAAGATAGATAAAATATGAGGAAAAGGTTTTATAGACACTAATAACCGATTTCATCAGAGACTTTTAACTTAACCC
The DNA here is from genome assembly GCA_036877575.1 of Botia almorhae. Lineage (NCBI taxonomy): Eukaryota > Metazoa > Chordata > Actinopteri > Cypriniformes > Botiidae > Botia > Botia almorhae. The sequence continues at coordinate 24,741 of JAZGTJ010002119.1, forward strand.
ACCAGCGCATTTTAAAGAGTGGTATTTAATGAACCTCACTGACCGATATGGATACAGCAATAATGTTAATACAACGTCTAAAAACTGGATGTTTTGAACATTCTTAGAACTTTCAAAATAAAATGTGTAACTTTTTGTTACTAATGAACAATTAGGGAAATGTTTCTGCAACCTGTTAGCCGGAATCCAGTAAGCATAGAATCTGACGTTAGCAAGTTGCCAAGCTAATAAGTGTAAAATATTTAACACACTCAAATATTGGGTGAGTGCAGGAAAACTATTTTGAAAACTAGTGTATGTTCTTTAAAATGGCACTTACACTAAGACACCACTATAAGAAATGAACTGCCAGACTATTGCATATGAAAAACGTGATTCAGGGACTTTGTTTAGATCATGTGACCTGCAAGAACAATTGAAAGGTTTTGGTAAAACATTTTCTCTCCTGCCCTCGAGGGACAGTTTACCCCAGTTCCAGGCAGCTCTATACTGATGTTAGGTTATGAATTTAGGTAAGTTCATTACATGTTGATATATTTTGTTTTTTCAGTTTTTTAATAATACCTTGTTTAATCTGACACCAAAGGTCTGAAAAATGATTAATTCCAGATAAGAAGGATTTGGATCTGGTTGGTGTTGCACACACACACACACACACACACACACAGACATTGATACAGAAGGTCAGTGTTGGGTGGAAACCAGCTGTGGTATCCAGATTGAAATACGGCTAATCCCAAAATCTGCTCTGTTTAACCTAAAAATGAAAACAAGCTTCTAAATATGAGCTATTTAATATAATGATATTCTGACAGCTGATGGACGCAGTTTCCAGATATTGCAGCTGAATTTACGCATTTTGATAGAAAATAATTGTTAGGTCAGTATAAACAATAGACTTCAGAAAAAATCAACATGACGGATAAACAAACGTGTGTGTGTGTGAGTGTGTGCGTGTGTGCGTGAGTGTGTGAGTGTGTGCGTGTGTGAGTGTGTGTGAGTGTGTGCGTGTGTGTGTGTGAGTGTGTGTGTGTGTGTGTGTGTGTGTGATAGCAGAAAGGAAGATGGAGGGAGTGACAGAGAATGTGTGAGTGGTAAAATATGATCAGGTCAGTGAGGAGTGGGAGTGAGGTCAGATGATCAGACTCAATCGCGCTGAGTGAAACATACTGGGAGAAAAATGCTGACGTTTTCTCTTCGCTCCATCCAATACTGAGGCACTCGCTCGCTCGCTCACCGTCTCTCTCTCTCTGTTTTATGTACACTGGTGCAGGTTCCACGGCCCACAAACTTTAGCGCTTTACTGTCCATCCTCGCAGTCATCGATCACAATGAAGGGCTGATGAAGAGAAAACAGACTGAATGAATGGAGAACAGTGAGGGTGGGGCACAATGACATGAGGGATGGGTCTCGTGGTCACAGAAGATGAGCATTATGGGTAACCTTGTGCATCCCGTTCTTTAATTTACCGCTTCAGCACTGCAAGCCTATTACTGATGCTATCGCTCATAAAACACGCACACACAAAACAAACAAACAAGATAAACACAAACAACCCCGTGCATATTAACCTTCAGGTAGAAAATATTTACGTGAATTATATGCAACACAAGGTCATATACACGCACAGATCTTTATTTATATGTATAAACCACACCTAGGAACATTAATCAGGGTTTAATTAATCCTGGTTTTACAAATGTAGTAGCCGTGGTTTCTGTATTAGCATTGTTTCACTGCAAATACCTTAGTTATACCATAGTAATACCATAGTTAATACCATAGTCATGAAACCATCGTAAATGTGTGGTCAGCCAAGACACCATGGCAACTGTAGTTAAACATGGCTCATTTTCACGAGGCTATATATAAC
>JAZGTJ010002119.1:26664-45581 GCA_036877575.1 Botia almorhae
TCTTTATTTATATGTATAAACCACACCTAGGAACATTAATCAGGGTTTAATTAATCCTGGTTTTACAAATGTAGTAGCCGTGGTTTCTGTATTAGCATTGTTTTACTGCAAATACCTTGATAAACTATGATTCTAGTCATGAAACCATCGTAAATGTGTGGTCAGCCAAGACACCATGGCAACTGTAGTTAAACATGGCTCATTTTCACGAGGCTATATATAACAGCACAACTGTGAGGGCAATAATTGTGAGGGCAATAAGGCTTTTATATAACAGTTCAACAGAGAAAGAAAAAAATGTAAATAAGATAAAATCATGTGTCCCAAAAACTCAGAACTACTTTTTCTGTGTTGATACACAACAGTAAAGCAGTCCAGTGCTGTTCTGACAAAACAACTATTGAGTGCACAACACAAAACTCACTGAGACAAAACACACTGGTTTAAGCTTGTCTTTTATCTGGGCGTGTTTGTTTTCGTCTCTACCAATTTCAACAGTATCTGTTTCTCTCTCTCTGACAGACTCTTTCATTTAGCCTGAAAATAACTGCGTCAGCCACAGAATAAACGTCTCCATGGACCCACAAACTCTGATTGTGCCAAGCACATCCGCTGCGGAGAGGAGACACAATCACACCTGACAGTGATGGACGTGACAGGAAAACACACGTGTGTTAAAGACCACAGCTGTAATATCTGCAAGCAGATCCTTGTATCGGTAACAGCAGAGTCAGATTAGATGAGCTAACTCTGTTAAATTCTGCAAAAGAGGGAAACGGCAGCGGCAGAAATAACCCAGAAACAGATCATCATGGAGGCTGCAACAAAAAACTGATTAAGCTGTAAATCAGTCGTTTAATAGCTGAAGCCACGTGCTCCATTATTCCCCCTTCCTCCATCCACACACACACACACACACACACTGTCTCATACCGGCTTCTGCCCACACATAAACACACACACACACACACACACACACACACACACTGTCTCATACCGGCTTCTGCCCACACATAAACACACACGAACACACACACACACTAGAAAACACACATGCACATGGAGTCACGTGACCCAGCAGACGGGCTTCTGGAGCGGTTTTAGTGAAGGCCACACTATCTGTTTTTCACATTAGACTTAAGTTGTTGGTGGAACGTTTTAAGAACGACACGCTGAAGAGTGACAATAGATTATAAAAAAGAAGGAATTCTGAATTATAAACTGAAACTTCAGTTAAGGTTTTGCTCCATGTTTTCATACACAAGATCATGTAAATAAACCCTATTTGTATTCATATGCATGCAATTATAAACAGAAAACAACTGTTTTGGGTCAAATTTAAGTTGACATGAAACAAACTGGATGATGTTATGCTGGTATGATCTGAGAACATTATAATGGTCAGTGTCACAAATTTGTCTGTTTGATTAGTGACTGACAGTGCACAATCTTAATCGATTGTCATGTTTAAAAAAACTCCAAACTTTGTTCAAATTAGTTTTTAAATTGCTGATTTTCAATGTGACCTGACGCTATTGAACCTCAATTATTATTATTCCTTTAATGGGCATTTTCCTGTTTTTTTTAAATGAACAATTGTTAAAGACTTTCTCATTGATGATTGGTGAGTTTCTGATGACAGCAGGTGTTCTGTTTCCTTTGCCTGGGTTCGAGTCATTAGTTTAGGTCTGGATTTCACCTCTCCCACTGTGAAAGGATTTAAAATCTAGCCGAGCCTCTTAGCACACATGCAGCTCCCTCACCAAAGCTCCAGAGCATCGTTCAGGGGCTCTTCCTCAAGGCGCTTTCGAATCTCTGTTTAACCTCCCTCACTTCCCTCCAGTCACCCTCCCTCTCATTCCCATAACTTCATCTCTCTTTCGTCCATTGAGACTGAGGCTGGATGACCGGCCCACCCTCCACCTGCGCTGGATCGACTCACAGAGCCGTGGGCTCACGACCCCCCGAGGAGAGCCTGGGGAACAAAAGTCTGGCTAACAGATGGAATGTATTGTCTAGAGACAGACTTACATAAAACAAGAGAGTGCTGGAACTCAAGGGTGTAAGTGTGTGTGTGTGTGTGTGTGGAGAGGATAGGAGTGGAGGGGTGGGGAAGTTAACACTGTTCACACTGTTTTTTAGAGTGGTGTGGGAGGAGATTTTAGGTAACACAGTTACTTAAATTGTTGCCTCACTTGGTTTTTAATGAACCTTTTAGTCAATGGACTTAATGAGCTGTAGACTTCACGCCAAACCCTTACAAAACACACACACACACACACACACACTCAATACTGAATTTAACACTACACTCTCTTCTCTGAAAACTGATGAAGGTGAGGGTAGAAATGAGTCGCCCTTCTGTTTTTCTTCATTAACACTTTATTCATTAACAGAATGTCTGAGAGCTTTGACGGATATTTCATTCTCTCTTTGTTTCTGTGTGGCACAAAAATAATATCGCCACCTGGATGTCTTGAAGAGTCGTGATGTGCCCCTTTCTAAACATTCTGAACCCTGATCGCAGGTTTACTGCCCCTTGTGCAAGCGAGGACCTCATTATAAGCCAACACAAACCAGAGAAACAAGGAAAAAGTGTGTGTGTGTGTGTGTGTGGAGCTGCTAATTAACCAGACCTTTTGTGTACATGTATAGAAGCTGTATAAACCAGCCCGCCTCAGTGTGTGGAGGAATGCGGGTGGAATGCGTGACTGAATTGGTCACAGCAGAGAAAAAGACATGCATGCCCCTCTTCATAACATCTCCTCTTCAAACAGCTTTTGTTTGTGTGAATCAGAACCGTCACAATCCTCTGAGAAAAGCAGTAAATGACGAGCCACTGCAAATATATAAACACATGAACTCAAGCTGGTGAGCTCATCGCTTTGATGTCTGTGCAAACTAAATAATCCACAATCTGGAGCTTCTTTCTGCTCCATTTTAAGAGTACGTTTATTCTGTCCTAAATGCACAATTAAACAGTTAGTTGCATTTTATTATAAACATACATGTTTACAAGTTTGAATTCTCCTGTCTAAGTGAGTTATTCATTATGATAAAGCGACTCTCATTACTGTAAACACACCGTTTAATATAAAATAACACACAGAGATCATCTCACTGACTCATGCATGCTTATAATCACACAAACAAGTACAGACAAACGTGTGGTGATGTCACACCTTACTGGTGACAGCAATCAGCTTCTTTTTAAACAATTTTAATATTCTTAAACAACTATACCTAACCTTCTGTATACATGTAGTCATGACAACGCCTCAATCCAGACAAACTAACATCATCATTCTGTATTCTTTTATATATCTGTGTAATATAATCTTACATATAGACTGTTCTAATCCTACAACATCGGTCTTTAAAATATAAATTAGACTTTATAAATTTTCTTGCTCATGTAAAACACAACTACAGGGCTAAAATGTTATGGAAGGTTGGCAGGGTGTTGCTATGTGGTTGCTAAGGTGGTTACTTAGCATACTTACCATATGTGGCCCTGGTTCCTCTTTTATCATCCATCTCAGATTTTTTTCTGTTGTATCATCTGAAATGAGAAAACCATACACACAATCAGAAAAGCATTAGCATGTTTCTTAGCTGCACAATTTGAGGTATACAGATGTTACACGCTCAAGTTCAATGCTTAGATTTAGATCTTGTAACGTACGTCTGACATCATGCACAACAGTAAATGAACCAATTAAAACATCAAATTGGATTTTGTCAGACATTTCCATTCCACTGGGAACATATTTTGAAATGTATCCCCACAATGCCAGCACACAGCCTCACGTGTGTATCTAACACAGGTAAAACACAAACCATAAACCTCACGTAATGATTTATGGTCAGATTGTGGTTTCTGTAGGTTACATTTGTATAATTCCTCTCTCTTTCTCTCCTTAATTATTTCATTCCTAAAACTTGAGGCTATCCAGCCACTGTCTGTGTGCGTGTGTGTGTGTTTGTTTCCGTGAGATAAATGGGATGCTGGGAGCTCAGAGTTGCCAGCTCAACATTTCTTCACCCTAAGACTAATTGATTGGGGTGTCATTGTGTGTGTCTGCCAGATGGATGAGGGTTCGATGTCTGTGAATGGGTTAGAAGTATGAGCCCAGCGATCTTAAAACTGTAACCTTGCTCTAAAATTCTAACATGAATTTATCATCATCGGTTATCGCATGACGAATTAAAATCAATGCACCTCCAGCGACTGCTCTTTGACCTCTCCACAACAAACTGTGTTTGGGATTCTTCATGTACTTATGGTGTTATGACTTCACATTTCTCTCAACAGCTAGAACGTCACTGGGTGTTACCATGGAGATCATTAAGAAATCACACCAGGTTTGTTGTCAGACAGAAGCAACAGAGGAAGATAACCACACCATACGTGTACCTTCAGTTCTCAAGGGTTAAACTGGTAACCGGTCATTTCAAACCACTCCTCAACCGTCCATGTATTGAAGATACAGAAGGGTCATATAATTACTTTAATTGTCCATAATTAGTCTTAAAAACACTCTTCAGATGAAACCCTCTCTCTACAGGGTGCTTTTCATCATTTTGGAAAAAATCTCACCTGGGTTTTTGAAACGCAGCATCTGATTGACGTCTGAGTTTTCTCTTTGTTTTTCTTTCGGTCTGTTTGTCCTCGAGTGTTACACACCTGAGATTGTTTTATGCGAGCTTGTAAATTTAGACTGTCCTGCTGTTTCTGATTAAACAGTAAGTGCAGGTCATTTCTTATCTTTGACCTGCTGTTTGAGGAAATATCAGCACCATGTTCTCCCTCCTCACTGCACCTTTCAGTGCGGAAAGATCACATTACCCGTGTCTCTCTGTCAGCTCTGTTAGTGTCATTAAGTGTCATTAGAGGCTAGTCATCGGTGAAGCCACCACAGAGACCTGCCAGACTCCAGTGTGTGTTCAGGACTGGATAATATTAAACGAATGAATCTCCTTCAGTCGTGTCGCACGTTAATGACAGAAAGAGCAGCTGAAAGGAAAGAGAGAAGTACATGAGACAGAAGAATAGAAAATGAAAACAAAACAAATGTTTCTATGGCATTTGTGTATGTTGCTGAAAGGTCTGTGTGTGTGTGTATTTCTTTCAGATTAAAACGCTTTCTGTTGAATGTTAGTTGGTACACAAATGTCCTTAAAATGGCTGTGTTTTCTCTCCCTCAGTTGGATATGTATAGGCTGTTCTATTGCTGGGGCTCTGCTGCAGTGCTCTGTGGAGGACAAGAACGCTACACACAGACTGTGAGAACGAGAGGCAGTGACAGCGCAGTGATAAAACTTTGGCAGTTCATATATGTATCTTGCTCATGCCAATAAAGCTAATTGAATCTGAAACTGAATTTAGCTAGAGGCACATAAGAACCAGAAAACGGAGAGAGAGAGGGAGAGGGAGAGAGAGAGAGAGAGAGAGAGAGGAGCTGAACACTGATAGTTGTGCACCTGTCATCTATTACAGTCATAAGTGCTCGGAGGAAAATGTAGTATTAGTCACTTTAATAATTAATCATCCACGTGTGTGCGTTTGTGAGCTATTTAGTGACCCATTTTTAATTCCTTCTACCAACAAAAATAAAGCAAAGATCTCGTTTCTGGTGAGAAATAAATGTCTGACATTAGGCAGAGGGGACTGTTTGTAGTTTGGGGTCTGCTGGGTCAAACAAACTCATCTGTTAACTACATTTCCAGGGTAAATAATGAGGAATTCCTGTCTCTCCGCACCTATTTGGCATTCAGTAGCCATGCAAAGAAACAGATAAAAGAAGGACTGTGATTTGCTCCCAATGGTCTCCAGAAACCATCCTGGAGAAACATGAGGGCCATATGCAACATGTCTACGGTGAAAGGAGATCTCCTGCCGTGCTCCTCCTGGCTTTGATGTCACCACTACAAAAGCAGATGGTTCTGGCACTCAAATCTCACCCCTCCTGGGACAAGAAGACAATCCTGTGCACGGCTATTACCCCCTGCCTGCGCTGGCTCTCCATTCAGCAGAAGCTTCTGTCAGACACAGTCCAGAACCCCAGGGGCTGCTGGAGCAAAGCAACCTAGTCAAGCATTTACCATCACTGACCGGCTCTGAATGGAAGTCAACTGAGTGAAGACATGTTTTTGGAAGACACGGTGGAAAAGGAGAAAAAAACAGGTGAGATGAGATCGATAAAGTCTTTTTCCCCTCCGGTACCTCGTTCACCACTCACACGGGTTACACAGCAGCTGCAGGTGACACGGAATTTTCCGGATGCATGTTTGGCGTGCCAAAGGTCAGTCTGGGAATCTTCATGCAAATGTCTGAAAGAACGAGATCAGGGATGGCGACACACCAGCGAAGCTTTTGCACTCTGATTCTGTTTCATAGCTCACTGAAATGACTCCACTGCACAGGTCCTGCTCAATACTCTGTTGCTCTTCAACAGCCGTCATCATTAACACCTTCACTTCAGCCCACACTGTCTCCTGAGCTCTCACTGACACCATTAACTTCTCGTCTCAGTGCCAGAAGTTTTTAATTGATTCTCATGGCAACATCCCAGCTAACAATTTCAGTAAGAATGTTTCCCTAACATTTCCATTAAGTAACAAAAAATGTCAAAAATATTATTTCTATAAATGCCCAAAACATCCAGTTTTTTAGAAATTGTCTTAACGTTATTGCTTGGTTAAAAGAGCCTTATTCAAACTTTTTTTAAATATATAACTTTTATAAAATGTTTCACTAAAAATAATGCATTTGATATACAAGATATAATGCCAAAAATGTTCTACCAAGGTTACTACAAGAACATTTTGAAAACTTTGAGAACTTTAGAGAATGTTCGCCAATGTTATAATGTTCCCTGTTATCTTTGAGCTTTTTCGATTATGAATTAAGGAAGAGTTAAAATTAGGCTAAAGGAAGTTTCCCAAATGAGCCCCTCAGAGGCTTTCACACAGGGAAAGGTTCACAAAATTGTTGTTTGTAAGGAGTAAAAAAAACATTTTTAGCGAACGGAGCCGACAGGTCTGTTCAGCCGCACCACTCCAACATTCAACCCTCGAGTTTAAAACCTGCATTATCGGCAGAGCGAATTTAGAAAGCCCAGCGAACAGCCATCAACAGGAGACTTTCCTGCCTGGTTTAGTCAGATCCTTCCATCCTCACAGAAATGAGTTCTATGATCACGGTGGGATTTGTTAGCTGAAGTTTCTCCTCTCTGCCTCTGGCGCTGAGGTGAAAGGCAACTCTCTGTACTATCCAACAATTCCCTCGTCCAGTTTGTTTACTGTGTTTCTGAGGGATCACCCCTTTAACTTCAGCAGTTCTCTTAAAAATAAGTAAAGCATTGTGCTTACTATGCTAGCAGGCTAATTTCCACAGATGGTGAGCTAGCTTAGCCTCATTTTCTGCAACTAGCACAAAGAACGAGTGCTATAGAGATTTTTACACATGTCCGACAGCTGTCACCAAACACCAAACATTCTGGATAGAGACTCACAGATTAAAATACATTTATGTAACACAGAACTAATACTGCACAGCTAACCTGACCGAAACATATTTAAACAAAAGCAACACACAGATCATTAGCCAGAATGTTTAGTGGAGATAAAAACAGATGTCAACCAATATGTCCAACATCTGGAAGCTACTACTACTAATGTGCACTTATCAGAAAGCACAAACGCTGTAATTATTCTACATTGAAACACAAAATCATTCAGATGTTTTACAAGATATTTGTCAGATGGTAAAAAGTCTATGACAGTTCATTGTTCAGCATTCAACCCTGATTTAACAAAGAACATGGAGAGCCATCAAAGGATTAGTGTAAATTTAACCGTTCTATTATCTAACTGCTCAGCAGAACTCTGGATGAGTGATCCATCCATCCGGTTCCTCTCTGCTGCCGATGAATGGCACAATCCGTCCAGTGGGACGGCTTTGAGGAGAAGAGGACAATAAAATCTCTGCTGGAGAGTGAGAGCTCCACTAGAGGAGAGAAAGGATGGACAAAAGTATGCTGTGAAAAGAGCTCCGTCTTTCTGACAGGCCCAGCGTGGCATACAGGTCTCGCTCCAGATGGTGATGTCTCTACTGTCGGTTGGGGGCTCTGGACTTTTACCTTCTCCTGTCTGGTCCCTGTGCTTGCTCCCGACAGGGTTTCAGTAATAAGATAATTCACACAGTATTCTGCATGCTGATCTCAAATCATCATCATTGTCCAACATTCAAGACATTGTGGAGGTCTGCTGGGCCTCTTTCACAGCATCGTCCAATCACAAAACAGGCTCTGACTTTTGTGCATTTACTTGTTGTTTACCTCAAGGAAGGGTCAGGATGTCCTCAAAGTTCCCCAGTCTGCCAGGAGTTGTACAAACTTTGGTGTATGTCAACTGTGATGAGAGTCCAAAACCTTTGTGTTCTTCCTGTGTTGTCTTCTTGTGTTGTCTTCTTGTGTTGTCAACTTCTTGTACAGCAGAAGACAACACACAGCACATCAATGCCGGCAAATATAAAGAGGACAACAATGAACCAACACAACTAACTCCTCTTAACTAACTTTCTCTTAACTAAGCTCCTGACCTACTTTACTGGGACATTGGTGGCAGGGCACGTGAAAGGTAAGGATCTCCCCAAAGACCTGAGGTCATGTAGAAGATCAACACACAGGTCACTACAGCCTGGTCAAGGCACTGAAGCTGAACAGAATTACACACACATGGATTATAAACACACACATATGAACACACACTAACACAGATTCAACATGACTAGATTTTTACATTTTCTGAAGTTGTGTTTCCCAGCTAACAGGGAACGTTCTCAGAACTTTGGCTAAATGTTCGATCAAGAATGTTCTTGCACGTAAGATAAGTGGAACTTTTAATGTTATACATAATATATATTAAAAACATTATTCTTAAGTAGTTAGTGGAACATTTAAGAAATGTTTAATAATTAAAAAATATTTAAACCGAGCAATAACATAAACACAACATGTATAGAACTCGACATTTTGAATGTCCTAGAACTTTCAGAATAACATTTTTGTTACTTAATATAAACGTTAGGGAAATGTTTTTACAACCTAAAATTGTTAATTGGTTGTTCTTGCAAAACTTATAAGGGTGTTGTGAGTAGCTGTAAGGTTTTTGCTTGTATTGTCAAAAGAATCCATCAGGTGACGATTTTGAGTTCGAGTTGAGCTTGCTACAGAAATAGTAGTGTAAAGTACACATCTGAGAACATTCACACACATTCCAAACAAACCTAAACAGACACACATGAGCTCAGTAAAAGGTGGCCAGACACAACTTAAAAATCCCCAAGATATGAAAGATATCGTTTCTCTGACCTCTGGGTCATGTCGTTGAAGAGACACCAAATGAAATCCATACATGTGTTCTTATAAGAAGTGAGACCAAAAACTCCCAAACTCTCATATATGGAGCAAAATGCCTGTAAAACATCATATGACATCAGAGCAGTTAATATAGAGATAGCTTTTATTATAGCGAGCGAGAGAGACATGTACTGGATAGACAGTGTTTCATTTTAAAATAAGACGAGTGCAAAACTATTTCTGGGTGTGACTGAGAGGAAGAAAAAGCAAAAGGCAGCCAAAATGAATGACAAAGATAAGGAGAGAGAAATAAGATACAGCTGTCAGTAGAAACATGCAAGAGGACAGAGTGCAGCAGACGAAAAACAATGAGATGAAAATATAATGAGACGAGTCTCCTGACAGTGTTAACTAACAGTGTTAACTTTTTAACTAGCTATCTGAATAACAGCCCATTTGGTTTTAATGGCAAAAACAAGTGAAGGGAACTTTACTTGTTTTTTCCAGCAGTGTGTAACAGGGTCGTGCTCACACTGGCCGAGATTTCTTCTCTGCATTTGAATACTTGTGTAAACTACGTTTCCAGACTTAATCCCTTGCTCGTTCATTTTTACCATCTCTCTCTGTCGCTCTCTCTCCCCAAGGAGTTCTGCTAAATGCTGTCACCACGGCGACCTGATGGAACACCGCCATAAAACCAGACTACACACGCACCCTCTCACACGCTCCGAAAATACTGCACAAACAACAGTTTTCAAGAAGTTTGAGATCGTCTGTGGAGACGCAGCAAGAGGTGGCGCATGGGGAGAGCGAGTTTGAGAGAAAGAGAGAAAGACAGGCCACTTCTGAGGAAGAAATGCAGTCCCAGCAGCCATTATAAAAACAGCACCTGCGGTCTCAAAGTACCATCCAACAAAATGGCCCCATGTGGTCTGATGACACACAAAGCTTCCTCTGCAGAAGAATATGGAGCTCACGCAGCGAGAGAAAAAATGAACAAAATTAACAAATATTTAAAAAATCATTCTTGTTGAAATTTTTTTTCAGATCTGACAGACAGATTCGGTTCAAAGTTTGTTGCACTATTTCTGCCTTAGGTGTGCCGTGATTTTTTTGCCTTCTATAAACTTTATACATGAAGATTATTAACATTGATTAAACAGGGTGGTTATTTAAAATCAGAAAGTGTAAGCATTGTGGCTCTGTGATGCTTTTAACATTGTTGGTTTGAGCCACCCAACATTCTGACATTGACTCAACCAATAGTATGAAGGCAGGACCTGCTCACTGGCCAATAGCAGCCAGGAGTTTAAAGTGGTTCAAACTTATACAATGTTTGGCATTCAAAACACTAAACAGAGATGATTTTATTATATACTGCAGTGTATTTAGTCTTTTTTACATCATCTCTTTTTTCCTACATTTTACTGCTTTCTTTTGCAAATCAATTTATTTGTGTCTGCCTTTTTTAATAGACAATTGTCTTGTACTCCATGACTTACAAAATTACTTGCACTACATAGTGACAGTTTTATGACAATAGTAAAATATACTGCAGTGACATTTTTATTATAACCTTTTAATTATTTACAAAATTCATCTTTATAAAATGTGCTTCTGTAGCTCAGTTGGTGGAGCATTGGGCAAAGGTCGTGGGTTTGATTTCCAGGGAACATGTACTGAGAAAATGTGTAACTTGAACACACTGTGTGTCGCTTTGGATGAAAGCATCGGCCAAATGCATAAATGTAAGTTAAAAGTATTTTCATTCTCTGACAATTAACATCAATTTGGCAAATAAACTGCAAATAATCATAGTGAAGAAACTCAATGTGAAAAAGTTCTGATGGCCATTAAATGGGAGAATCTAGCTGTGGTCCAGGGCTACATCATTGACTTTCATGTTTTTACATCACTTTCCTTTCTAAGCTGTCTTTTCAGAAGCCTGGGAGCTCACTCACATGTTCCAGGTCTCAGAGGGTCTCTGGGGCGAAGGAGGGGGCATGATGGACGTGTTTGAGTGTGTGTGTGGAGGGGGGCAGCAACATAAAAGCCCTTTTCTTCTCCACCTCCTCGCCTTTCTCTTTCGGACAAGACACAAGGGGTTGCCAAGGTGATGCAGTTGGTAGATCTCCCACTGCGTGGTCTGGAGAGGGCCACAGCTTGTTCTGACATTTTCTGAGAGCGTTCAAGCCAGACAACTTTCAGAGAGAGAAAAGAGTGAGAGCGAGAGAGCGAGGGAAAGGAGGGGGTCCTCTGCACCTGGAACATCAGGAGAGCTCCCGTTCCGTCTGTTGGGACACAGCTGTGAGTTTTCCCGTCATCTGCTGTGCTTCCACGTCTACGCTAGACCTTTTCTCTCCCGTGTTTGTCTTTCATTCGCTCATTCCATCAAGCAGAAAGTCAGAATGTCACGCTGTGCCTCTCTCTTTCAGACCCCGTACGTCCTGTCAGACTCAGTTATCAAACGGACCTCCGGGGAGCAGATTCAGGGCAGTCAACAGCTCTCCGGTCGTCATCCAGATTCTTCACAACGGAGGCTGTTAATTACTGTAAATAAATAGAAGAATTGCCTTTATATTATTCTATATAAATGTGTGTCCCCAGCTTACAGGAAATGTCCTCATAACACTAATGCTAATGTACTCTCAAACATTATCCAAAAACATTCTTGCTGTAACGTTAGTATATTTTTTCCTACGGTAATAAAAATGCTTAGCATTACAGTAATGTAATACCACTTAAAAATCTTTTAATTTCATGTCTCTCTTTTGATTTTGAGGTAAAAACAATCATCAGAGCATGTCCTGAACCGGTTTCACAAGAACCAGGAAACAAACAAAGATCAAGAAAGATTCAAGAGAATTTTATAGAAACTCCACAAGTACATGAAAGCTATCAGACACACTTGAGTACCTCATACAGAGCAGTGCACATGCTCATCATTGACTTTAATTTCCTGTTATAAGTTGCATTTCTGTGTAACAGTGACTGCCTGCATGTTTACAGCGTTCCTGTCCATTATCATATAAAAAGATGATCTTCATTTGACAGTTTCATATTCTGACACTCACACAGAAACAAACAGACATTCATCTCTGTGTTTGTTTGTTTGTTTCTCTCCCTTTTTTCAAGACAGAAAGCAACTACACAAGCTTCCCTTCAGAGCAGCGGCCTGCCACTCGCATCACAAAACCAGCATCAAAACGAGACCGCGACAAGGGCAGCCCACAGAAGTCACAACATACAATCAGACCGCATTCAAACTGAATCTGTGTGTGTGTGTGTGTGCTTTAAAGAAGAAGAGACGCATCAGCCAATGAAAACCGAGACATGGGGGATAAACAGAGAGAAAGAGAGACAAATCTCAATATTATCTGCACAGTGCATTCTGCACACTTAATTCAGAAGCATGAAAACATCCCTTCATTCATCTTTTTAAATAATAATAAAGCTCTTGGTGTATGTTTTGAGAATGCGATGTGTCACACACATACTTTCAGCCTGACATTAGAGATGCTGAGCTGTCCTCATTAAATGAGCACCATCACTCAGATCTCTGCTGGCAGTCTGTGATCACCTATAATGAACATGGAGATGTTTAAAGAAATACAAATGCTGTGGGCTGAAGCCCCGCCCCCAGCTTCAGCCATTCTGCTAGAGACGAAAGAGACCAATTACAGCACAAGAACTGTGAGGACAGTCATGTGTCCCTGATTACATCATCATCCATTCTGTCTACTAGACACTCTATAGACAAACTACAGAGTGACAGAAACCAGCCCTCTATTAGCCCACGACAAAGATTCTGATTCCAGGCCTGTTGAAAGTCATTTAGATTAGAGAACTGCTTCATATTTTCTGCTACAGCGATCAAACTTTAGTCTGTGTGACATTTTAGCATTTGTCTATATATTCAACAGCTTTAAAATGTAATTCAGAGTGTTAATTGATTAACAGCTTCAACATCAAATCTAATGCTAATTTAACACTGCATTAATAAAAATCATGAACTTTTCTAAAAGAAACTAAATATACAGACAGTCAGACATTATAAACAGAAAATAAACTGATATGTGTGTGAACACTCAACAGTACATGTACAGTGCGCTGGTATTCTGGAAGTCACGCTGTCAAATATCTGCAAACATAACTTTACAAATGAAAATCCACAATGGCAACAAAATGACATCATGTTAAATCACAGTTGAAAGCTGAAACATTATTCTCTGATTCTTACGTGGTTTCTCCAGCACCAAACTTCTGCCGAGAGCTTCCCTTTAAATTCTCACTGATGTCAGGGATCCAAAACAGCTTTAGAGAATAAATACATCTCATAGACTCATAGAGGTGAGCAGAGAGGGAGCGCAAGAACTTGTGAGCTAGTGACAGAGAAAACAGAGTGAAGAAAGGGTCATTATGGGCAGAAATAATGACACCAGCTTCTGCCTCCTTCATCAGAAACAGTTTGAAATTACACACAAAAAAAACATTCTCCTCTCACGTTGTTCCTGCAGAGAGAGACAGCTTGTCCTCCTGCCACCCAGAGAGACTGAGGGATCTGAGGGAAGCACTTCCTGGCAAGAAAAACTGCCAACTTTGCTGTTTTAAATACACTCATCTTCAGAAAGAAGTGGATTTAGAGGCTGGAGATGAATGGTGGGCTCGTTCATCTGTGGTGTGGGCTGTGGAGGGCACACCACACTGGGATGAGTAGCTATAATGGAAGGCTGGATGATTATGGTGCATTACAATACATCATGGAAATGCGGCGACACCACGCTGGCTGGGTTTTGATGGTTTTTATCAGGTGACAATGTGAGCGCACTAAAATTGGTGTTAGCCGGTAAGCCAAACAAGATTTTGAATATATGAATGCAGAGGAGAGGCAGAAGAAACACACCAGGTTATTAACTTGCACTTATCGAGTTTGTTTCGTGTTGAGAATCATTAACACGGTACACAAGAATTAAAAGAGGGGCAATGTTGTGGGGTTCAGCTGTAACTAGCGGCTAGTTTTGCACAAATCCGGACCCATATTTTCTGCTGTGAATTAAACCCTGCTTTCCTCAAACCTGAATCCCCTCCAGGAACGCTAACTGGGTTGACAAAAACTATGTATAAATCCACTAGCTGGGACAATAACTCCACACCACAGTGAGTTACAGAACTTCTGCGCAACAATTATGAAGCGCATTCATCATCATAAATACACGTTTAATGAGCAAAGTCTGGCTGAGGGTGAGAGTTGTGCTCTAGAGTGAGTTCCACACACAGATTGAACTCTGGAGTGTGAAAGGACACGTGTGTCTGAGCGTGTTCACTGAAAGCCAATCACTAGATTTTAGTTCACATATGCTATGAGTATCACTACTGATGGATGGTCACCTGACTTCAGGAACAGATCTGAGACCTGTGGATGTAATGAAATATAATATAATATCAGCCTGAGGGCAAACACTGGGTGCACACAAGCTAAACAATATAAACAAAATCCTTTGCTGTTAAATTAGGTAAAGTATGTGTGATGAGTCCAGACCAACAGGATTAGTTCAGGTTTACGATCAGCTAGAAGTTACGGGATCAGCTGCTGATCGTGTGGCTGGAAAACCACGACCTGGAATCCAAATGATTCCGCAATGCCAATTCAGCGCGGTTTGAGAAGCCATTTTAAAATGGATTTTATATCAAACCATATAAAATTATCCCAGCTAACAAGGAATGTTCTCAGAATGTTGTCTAACTTTCTATAAAATTCAAAGTTATCAAAAACGTAACATCAGTAGAACATTTCCTTAATGTTATACATCATACGTTTTAAAATGTTCCATTAGGAAATGACTCCAAAATAACACAGACTAACAGCCGACCACCTATCATCCTCACTCTGTCTCTCTCCCTCTGTAACACAAACACAAACACTGGCTTTTAATCCAGGCCTCCATCATCTCCTGTCCATTAATGTGTTTTTCCCCAGCATGCCCCCAAATGCCCTTAACTTTACCTTCATCAGTGTCAAGACAAACCACAGCTGCCTGTCTCTGTACAACACTAACACACACACATACAGACTCTCAGTGCTACACACACACACACACACACACACACACATGATAGATGAGACATCTTCCTTATCAAATCTTCTCCAGATGTCTCACACTGAACGTCAGTGTGTTACAGAGGTTGTTGTTTATAAAACTCTTTGTCTCCCTCTCAGAAATGTACTTAAAGCATATTTGTTAATTGTTGCATGTTTCTGACATTATATATCATAAATCAAAAACAGTATTTATGAGTAGTTAGTGGAATGTTATACGTTGCATAATACGTTACAGAACTTTAACATTTCTGTTACTTAATGGAAACGTTACAAAAACGTTACAGTTAGTAGCTGGGTAAACACAGACAATATTTTGGATAAAACGATTCTCTCGCAGTGTGTTCTGATAAAGCAGCATTTCTGGACCTAAACAAACCAGGTCTTTGATTAAATGGCTACAGAAGTTAAACTGATGCTCACTCATAAACTGGTTGTAAGATGAGAACCCTAAAGCATCTAGCATTTTTACTGGCACTCTCACAGTCACCTGTGACACAACTGTTAAATTGTGTCAACGGACATGTACCGCGCTGCTTGTTTCTAAAAGTGTTTCAGTCATATCACTCTAAAACAGAATGTGAATTATTAAAAACTGCTTTACTGGGACCATCTTGTTGGCAGCAGGTGGGGGGGCAACAGGAAACAGAAAAGGTCTCTTTCCCTCACTCGCTCTGACACAAAATAGAAAAATGAGTAAATTAATTCAAGCATGCTTCAAACATCCTGACACAATTTCTCCAACCGCGGTTTTCCAAGGGGCTCATATGTTCATCTACCACCCAAAACAGGTGCAGCAAAATAACAGATTAACACTCATTCCCAGAAGTGAGAGAGATGCAGGACTTTGTTTTCACTTCACTAAAACGCCACAGCAGCTGTGAAAATCATGAGCGCTGCTTGAAAATCCCAACTAACACCAAATACACAAGGTGAAGAGATGGAAGCACACCTGAAGAACAGACCTACTTGTCCATTCCAGTTTTTTTTGCATCAGTCCTACATTAATTTTTGGAGCACACTCAGATGGTCTCCAGAGGTCTCGATTGCAGGTGGACAGAACCAGTGGAATGGAACCATCTGGATGCAAACTCTCCTCAAAGAAGTGAAAATAAAAATATTTAAAGCACGTATGATGAACACCTGCTCAGCTCAGGGGAATTTCTGTGTAACAGTCTGTAGTGATTTCGGCCTCATTTTAAATAAACAGTAGGTTGGAAGGGGTGAGTATTCTCTCCGTCTGTGTGGAACATCAGCCCAGCGCAGAGAAGCCCTGGCAGCTGGCTGGAGTCTAATAACATAAGGACCGGCCACTAGAAGAATAATGAGCGTGACAGATTTCTGAGCTCCAATATTCCATTAGTATTAAGCTATTAATGATACTAAGAAGGGTATGTGTGATGCACAAGCTACCAGCTAACAGGGAATGTTCTCAGAACACTGGCTAACATTTTCTCTCACATTGATCAAAAAATGTTCTTGCAGTAATGTTAACAACATTTTTAACGTTTCATTACCTAATGTAAACGTTCGAGAAATGCTCTTACAATCTATAATTGTTAGCTGGTTATTGTGTCTCTGTAAATCAATCATATGCATATTTTGAGTTAATTACATTTTTGTAACTTAACAATATAACAACAATGACGCAGATGAAGTCCAGACCTCGTCAGTAGATTCCAGAGTCTTGAGGAGTCAGAACCTGCATCTGGAGTAGTGTTGAAAACAAGCTTCGTTTAGAACCACAAAACAGTGAATCCAATAGAACATTCTTTTCCACATTATTATAACCTGTTCTGTTCAAGAGGTGTAGAAATAAACAGAATGACCTTGATGTGTTGTCAGATTGAATGAGGCTCTGTCTGTGAGTTTGAGAGGGTTGCGTT
This sequence comes from Botia almorhae, assembly GCA_036877575.1. Lineage (NCBI taxonomy): Eukaryota > Metazoa > Chordata > Actinopteri > Cypriniformes > Botiidae > Botia > Botia almorhae. Next base: position 44,013 of record JAZGTJ010002119.1, read on the forward strand.
TATGAAAACATCTCGAGGCTGAGGCGCACGGATAGAAATAAAAGGGCTCTTACTGAGTGGCTGGCTAAAGACTCGCAGGTAATATAACTGCTCTGCACTGATGAAAAATTCATGCTGATAAGTTCAGCAGGTGAAAGCATCACTCTTCAAAATTTAATTTTCCTTGTTTGATTTCCTTACTGGCTGCCTGACTTCATTTCACATCTGCTGCCAAAAATAAAGTGCTCTTCCTCGTCTATATATGCCGAATGAATGTTTGTATGTGCGTGTGATTGTTCTCGCATCTTTTAATTGTCCGACAGAGATGACTTGAGTATTGTGCACAAGTCCCCGTCTATCCTCTTGTCCATGTGCGCGAGCAAGAAAGCAAAACAAGCGGGAAGCTAGAATGCATTCGCATGTTTGTGCGTCCATATAAAACACATGGGTGGGGGAGACAACATGCCTGCAGAATCCCAAAAGCTGCTCTGTCAGTCAAACAAGTTTTAGAGAGCTTGTTGGGCTCTGATAAGTGAATTTATGGAAATTGGCTGCTGGTGTTTATCTCCTCATTGCAGGTTAGATCACCAATAGAAATGGACCAGCTGCTGCTGTGGGGGGTGTCAGATAAGCACAATGTTCTTACGGTGGTCCGTCACTCTTCCCGCTTGCGGTGTGCCGAACATCTGAACGCTCCAGTATAGAGATGAATTAGAAATACGGGATTCATATCGTCCTCAAACTGCCATTTTCCTGAACACAGAAATCCAGCAGTTAGGTTAGACTTCGTCTTCTCCCAGAGGTCATCCTGCGCTCTCTCTACATCCCAATTTTCTGACTCACATTTTTCCTTTTTATATTCTCCAATCTGCCTGACCTTTCCTAATTTTAAACACTTTTTCTCCATCCCATTCCTTTCTTATCCTATGTCTGGCCAGAGGGATCCAGACCTCGAACCCGGAGCTTAGGGATGATGGGGTATGTTTAGCTCAAGTACGGTTTATCACCTTAAAATACGCATGCAGAACGGCGCTATCTGCTGCTAGCTAACTGGGTACTATGAAGGATCACAGTTTGACTAGCCAGCCGAGCGCCGACAGGTTTGTCATAGTATAAGACTGTGAAAAAAGAAAAGCCGCCAGACGCTAAAAACATCCTCTCGTACCAGCACATTTATTTGTGTTTCATGTTTCCTATCTGCAAAATTAAATTTATGTGCATGACACTGTGCAACACACACACACACGTGTGTGCATACACACTGAAACACAAACAACAGACACACAAAAACACAGTTATACAGTTATATTCTCCAGCAATGGCTGGAGTCCACGAGACACACTCAGAAATAAAAGCTCACGCAAGCACACGGCCGTACACACGAGCATCACAGATTTGCTGTTCATTTTATCTGCCACGCACTGCAAGCAAACAAACATCAGGTAATTGGGTTCTCTCTTAGAGTCGCTCTGTTGTATTATGCCATCCATTTAAAAATCCAGTTTCTTGATTTCTAAAAATCCAGTTTCTTGATTTCTAAAAATCCAGTTTCTTGATTTCTAAAAATCCAGTTTCTTGATTTCTAAAAAT
>JAZGTJ010002120.1:0-11222 GCA_036877575.1 Botia almorhae
CAGGGGGAGAATCGAGCTGAAGAAGTGTGAAAATCTCAGCAGGGGTGATTAACACCTCAGGACTTTCACCAAAAATAAAAAAGTCAGTAATTCTAGTGTTAAGGCTGCTGACTTCTAACCCATCTAATTTATATGTACATATTGGTCTCTCTTGCCCCATGGTCCTGAGTAAAACTTCCGTTCTCCTTCCTTTCACATGCAACCTTTCCATTAGGTTTTCTGTGCAGAATGTAGCAGAGCTTCTGGGATCAAGGAAGGCATAGGTTTGTATTATGTTACTTCCGTTGCAAGCCTTGATCTTTACTGGTACTATTGCAAGTTTGTAATCTAAGGAATCGACCTCTGCCTGCTCTGCTGACACCATAGCAATCGTAATAGAGTTACTATTGCCCGTTAGAATAGCCTCATTAACATCCTTACTATTCTGGGAAAAATGTTGCTCTTTAGGAAGCATGTTTTCAACATGGAGGATTGTTGGATGCCTTTTATGACAAGTCTTGCAATCCAGACGTTTTCTACATACCTTGCTCATGTGTCCTTTTAGAAGACATGCAAAGCAAAGTCCTTTTCCCTTTAGGAAATCTACCTTCACTTGATGAGGTTTTAAAGCAATCTGACGACACGATTCCAATGCATGATTATCAGAACAGAATAAGCAGGGGGTTTGTAATGCAACGTTTGTAGCCTCTGGACTCTTAGTTTCTTTTGTAGTGGATATCAGTGGGGATACAGAAGTAGCAAAGCTTTTCTTACTGCCAGATTTCAGCGGACGAAACTCAGTCTTTGTCTTAAAGCTCTTTGTTGTAGAAGTAAGATCTTGAATATTACCAAAGACAGGATCTTGCAGTATTTTTGCCTGCCTTTCGATGAAAGCAACCACATCATGAAATTTAGCTCTACTATGTGTTCTTTCTAGAATGTCACATGCAGTATTTTTCCACTTTTCGCAGAACTTATATGGAAGCTTGGATATTATTTGCTTAAGACTGGAAGGCAGATCAAGATCAAACATGTTAGGCAGGTTTTCAACAGCATTGCAACAACCTCTAAGATAAAGTGCATAAGCATGAAGAGCCTTTCCATCATCAGCCCTGATATTACCCCAACTTCAGGCTTTCTCCATATAGGCACTTGTGATCTTTACTTCATCACCAAAATAAAGCTTCTGAAGCTTCTTTGCTTCAGCATAACCCCTCCTATCATCCATATGCAAGCAACTTTGGACAAGATCCCTTGACTGGCCAGAAGTAAACTGTTGCAGATAGTAAAGTCTATCCCTGCTGTCATCAGTTTTATTTTCTATGCCATGTTCCAAGGCTTGCATAAAAGATCTAAAACTTAGTAGGTCTCCATCGAATATTGGAATCTCTCTAGAGGGGAGTGTTTTTGCTGCAAAATCAAGAGTTCTGCAATATCATTCTGCCTCTGCACCACATTTGAAAGATTCGTACTTGTAGGTCCAACATCTGTATAACTGGCAGATGGATTTTGAATTGGCATAGCAGACTTATCAGATTTTGTTGCTGTATCATTAACATTGTACTTCCTTTGTGCAACTTGATCAGGTTTTTGTGGTCGAAACATCCTTTGCAATGGAGTTTTTGGGATAGCTCCAAGTTGAATAAACTCAAAAGATGGTGAAGTCCCTGATGGTGTTTGATCCTGAATTACTGTCTGCTTAGAATTCTCAGCTCCATATTCGTCAAGATACTTATTCCTTTCATCCTTAGGTTGATTAGATTGTGAAGAATTGACAGAACAAGGCTGTAGACTTGCAGTTGTTTCAGTCGTCTAAAACCTTCAGTTTAGCATCGTTTGCAGCTAGATCACATTCCAAATTGGCTGATTCCAATCTCATATTTAAAGCAGCCTTCTCCATTTCAAGAGCATATTTTTGTTTTAATGCAGCTTGGCTAGCAAGAAGGGCTGCTTTATCCGCAGCTGCTTTTATTCTCATTGATGTTACTGAGGATGATATACTTAAACTGTGAGAACTAAAATATTTATGTGACCTTTTTGACACATTCGAAGCACTATCATTTGGCTCAATGAGCATTTTTGGATCATTTTGAACACATTTCCACCTTTCCAGTTCACTTATAAAGTTCTCAAATGTAGTCATTTTAGGCTCAAACCAGTCAATACGCTCATTGTCTCTTATATCATCAGGTAATTGCTCTTGCACAAGCTTATGACCAGTCTTGAATCCATTAAGTGCCACAAAAAATGTCTCTGCACCCTTTTTTATTGATTCCAAATCATCACCAGCACCAAGCAATGCCTTCACTTCCTTCATTCTACGTGTGCACACACAAAGCTTTCCCTTACGCAGAGAACTGAGGGATGCAATGCTTTGTTCAATCTCAACATTTTCCTTTTGGGACATTTCATCAACCATGCTTGACCCAAAGAAACAATATCAAGTTGCATCCGGATATCCATAGAATCAACAGGCCACAATATGCACTTAAGCATCAACTTATTGTCTCATGCTTTGATCAAAGCCAAAATTCCCAACCACAGCTTCATAGAAATAAATCTATCAGTTACTTATGAACTGGAGTTTCAAAATCCTTTGAGCTGCAAATTCATTCCACAGATAGCTTGGTTGTTCCAAACATAGGCCTTGAATGGGGCCTACCACATGGCTGCATGTCCTTCTTGGGAGTTTTTTGACTAATATAGTGGCTTCTTATTTGAAATCTTTAGCCACTTCCATGTGGGAGAGTGATATTGACGCTGCTCAAACACAGTGATTGGTTTATTGAAACAAAAACTAAAGGAAAAATAAGCAAGAAGATTTTAAGTGAAAGATGGTTGCTCTGCAGGTCGAAACACTTTTTCCCCTTCCTCTCCAACACACCACATCCTGTTTAAAATGGCCACCCACAGGAAATGCCCAAAAAGTGGGTGCCATCCATCCCTATTGCCATTAGGGGAGCACAAAAAATACATACAAACATGCAACAAACATAAACCTATAAAAGAGACAGTATACACAACAACATTAACATTTATGGCTTCTACAGATACCTACATCAAGGAGACCTTGGCAGGCGGCATCATCCGAGCCTCCACTTCCCCGGCTGGGGCGGGCTTCTTCTTTGTGGGGAAGAAAGATGGGGGTCTTAGGCCATGGATCGATTACCAGGGCCTCAACAAGATCACGGTTTGGAATTGATACCCCCTTCCGCTCATGGCTATGGCTTTCGAGCTACTACAAGGGGCTTCTATTTTTACTAAGCTGGATCTACGCAACGCTTACCATCTGGTGCGGATCCGGCAGGGGGATGAATGGAAGACGGCCTTCAATATCCCCAGAGGCTACTATGAGTATCTGGTGATGCCGTTCGGGCTCACCAATGCCCCTGCAGTATTCCAAGCACTAATAAATGATGTTCTCCAGGACATGCTTAATCAATTCGTCTTTGTATACCTTGACGATATTATAATTTTCTCGAGGTCATTGGAGGAGCATGAGGGGCACGTCAGCAGGGTCCTCCAAAAACTTCTTGACAATCATCTCTATGTGAAGCCGAAAATTGTGAGTTTCACGTCACCCAGGTTCATTTTCTTGGGTTCATCATCACTCCTGGTCACGTAGAGATGGACCCTAAGAAGGTTGAAGCTGTCCTCAACTGGCCCATCCCCGCCACTGTTAAGGAGGTTCAATGCTTCATCGGCTTTGCAAACTTCTATAGAAGGTTCATTAAGAACTTCAGCTCTGTGGTGGCCCCCTTGACTGCACTGACCATGGGAGGAGGAATCAAGATTCGCTGGGGTCCGGAGGCAGCGGAGGCCTTCCAGGATCTTAAGCGCCGCTTCACATCAGCCCCCATTCTCTCAATCACTGACCCTGAATAACCTTTCGTGGTGGAGGTGGACGCCTCGGAGGTGGGCATAGGAGCCATCCTTTCACAAAGGGGGGAGGATGGAAAATTACACCCTTGTGCCTTCATGTCTCGTCGCCTGTTGGATGCCGAGCGCAACTACCACGTGGGGGATCGAGAGTTGCTCTCAGTAAAACTTGCCTTGGAAGAGTGGCGCCATTGGCTTGAGGGGGCTGAGTACCCTTTCCAGGTTCTCACGGATCACAAGAACCTAGAATATCTCCAGCAGGCCAAGCGGCTGAACCCTAGGCAGGCTCGATGGTCCTTGTTTTTAAATCGATTCCAGTTTCTCCTGTCTTACAGACCTGGCACTAAGAATTTCAAGCCTGATGCCCTGTCCCGAGCCTACTCCCCCGAGACACAGGAGAAACCCCTGGCATCAATTATTCCAAGGTCTAGGATCGTCGCACCTCTGCAGTGGGAACTGGAAAGGGTGCTGCGAAGGGCTCAGGTCCAAGAACCAGACCCAGGAGGTGGCCACATGGGGCGTTTGTATGTCCCTCTATCTGTCCGGGCCCGGGTCCTGCAGTGGGGTCATGAGTTACCCTTTACATGTCATCCGGGTAATGCTCGCACCCTTGAATTCCTCCAGCGGCGGTTTTGGTGGCCGTTCATCAAGGAGGATGTTAAGGTCTATGTGGAGGCCTTGCCCATGTGCAGCCAGGGAAAGTCAACACATCAGCGACCCCAGGGATTTCTCTATCCTTTACCCGTTCCCCGTAGGCCTTGGTCGCACCTTTTTCTGGACTTTGTCACGGGACTCCCACCTTCCTGGGTACACAGTCATCTTGGTGATTGTGGACCGGTTCTCAAAGGCTGCCCGGTTTGTTCCCCTGCCCAAGTTGCCTTCGGCCAAAGAGACTGCAGAGCTTCTCATGAGCCATGTTTTTTGGGTGTTTGGAATTTCTCTGGATATTGTTTCCGACCGGGGCCCCAGTTCTCGTCCCGGTTCTGGGGGGCCTTCTGCAAGCTGATTGGGGCCACTGCCAGCCTCTCTTCTGGGTTCCATCCAGAGTCTAATGGCCAGACAGAACGGATTAACCAGGATCTGGAGACCACCCTGCGGTGTATGGCGGCCAATAACCCCACTTCCTGGACCACCTACATCATGTGGGCAGAATATGCCCACAACACCCTCCGATCCTCAGCCACTGGACTGTCTCCCTTTGAATGCCAGTTCGGGTATACCCCCCCATTGTTCCCCAAGGAAGAGGCACGGGTTGGCATCCCCTCAGCCCAGCACTTTTTCCGACACTGTTGGCAGACCTGGAGGAGGGCTAGGTGTGCTCTTCTTTAGACCTCTCATAGATACCAACGTCAGGCTAATCTAAACCGCCGCTGGATGGCCCCTAATTTCCGAGCTGGTCAAAGAGTCTGGTTTTCCACCAAGAACCTGCCCCTTCGTGTCTAATCTAGGAAGCTGTCCCAGTAATACATTGGCCCTTTTCGCATAGCAAGGAAAGTTAACCCTGTTTCTTATCGTTTGTTTCTTCCTCGTTCACTTAGAATTAACCCCACATTTAATGTCTCATTGCTAAAACCTGTCTTGTCTTCTCCCTTTGCCCCCCCCACGCAGACCTCCTCCACCTCCCAGGGTCATCGATGGCCAGCCAGCCTACACGGTCCACCGGATACTGGACTCCCGGAGGGTCCAGAACTCACTGCAGTATCTGGTGGACTGGAAGGGCTATGGGCCAGAGGAGCGCACCTGGGTTCCGGCCAAGGACATCCTGGACCCAAGTTTGATCCGGGAGTTTCGCACCCAGAGGCCGAGGTGTTCTGGAAGGAACATCAGGAGTCGTTCCTAGAGGAGGGGGTCTTGTCAGCATGCTTCCCCCTGTAGTTTGTCTCAGTGCCTCTAGAGGTCCCCTGTGTTCCCCTCTATCTTATTTCTTCCTCGTGTGGCCTTGTTAGCGCTATTCAGTTCACCTGTGCCTCATTTCCCCCAGTGTATTTAAGTTGTGTATTTTTCCCTGGTTCCTCACTCGGTTTTTGAGTCTTCACTCTGTGATCTGTCGTGCCTTGCTTTTGCCTCCCGAGCTACCAAAAGTAAGAAATTCTAGACTATTTACCTTAGTGGTTATTGTACCCTGGTTTAGTTTTCTCCCCCTGTGGAGTTTGTTATTTTTCCTTTGTGTATTTTTCCCTGGTTCCTCACTCGGTTTTTGAGTCTTCACTCTGTGATCTGTCGTGCCTTGCTTTTGCCTCCCGAGCTACCAAAAGTAAGAAATTCTAGACTATTTACCTTAGTGGTTATTGTACCCTGGTTTAGTTTTCTCCCCATGTGGAGTTTGTTATTTTTCCTTTGTGGTTACTGTTGTTAATACCTCGGCCTGAGAGGAACTTTGGATTATTCTTGCCAAGATTTTCTTTTTATAAATTGACTTTATCTGGAATAAATACTGCCTCAAGTGTTTCAATTGGGTCCAGCATCAACACTCTTGTGGCTCAAGGGTAGAACTCTCAACCACCACACCAGAGACCCGAGTTCTAGCCCAGCTCGTGACATAAGTCAATTTGTTCTTTAGGTTCAAGATCATTGATTTAAAGCCTGTCACTGGCCTACAGTCCACAGCACTTAGAATTTAACAACAGAGACATACTTAAAAGCAACTGGTTAAAGTAGCTGTAAAATGGCTCAGAAAAGTTATTCTAAGAAAAACATAATTTGTTTGTAAATGTCACTAGTTTATAGCAGCTTGCCCAAGCTGCTCTATACGGTTAAGTGTGCTGAATGGTGACCACGGCAGTCAAGCAAGATTTTGAGTGAATAACGGCTTCAGTCTGTTAAGCGCACAATGGTTTCAATCAGCTGATTACAGAAATCTAAAGGCTCTGATACACTTCAATCAAAAACCAGATACGAGCAGGTTTGATATCATTCATTTCTCTCATGTAGGCTTCACACAATTAAAAATAAAAATAGTGAAAACTATTGACACAATCCTATTATGGGTGCATTGTAATAAATGAAATAAGTGAGAAATTAAAAAAGTGAGAAAGTTCTGTTTACTCATTCATGTATAAATGCATAATATTGGAACTGATACAACTAAAGTAATAACCAGCACCCAGAGTTAGTTAATGTAGATGACCTGAAAAATACTGTAGTTACTAAAATCACTTATCTGGATCATCAGTGCTGTTAAAAAAGTTGCAATGGACGGCTTCCGGTTTGGCTGCAGACCAAAATGGCAGGTTGAGCACTTAGCTCTCGCAAGTCGGCGTTATATTTACCCCCGTGTAATTATTTTTTATTAAAAAAAAGGGATTTTCCTTCATTGATATGAGGGGGGGAAAGAAAGGCAGAGGCAAAGGGACGCAAAGTACAACGAATAACTATCCACACCGTGCAGGGCTAGACGAGGAGGACGACATGCGTGGAGAGGAGGACCAACAATATGGAGGAGAATCAACATCGGAGAATGTGTTCACGGGGCTTGAAACTATAAGCAAGCAGATCAGCGAACTGAAGTCGGAACTTAAGGAAGATTTAAAAACATTCAAAGACGACATTAAGCATGATATGAGAGAAGAGTTCCTTGAGTTCAAACAAGAAGTTAACCAGCAACTATCAACAAACATGCTAGCCATGCAAGAACACAGTAAGAAAATCAACGAGATGGAGACGCGGATCGATGACACTGAAACATGTAGTGCGGAGGCCAACGCCGCCCTTCAACAGGCTATAAAGGATCAGCAGAAACTAGAAGATAGACTGAACGATATTGAGTCGAGGGCTCGGCGAAACAATATCAGGATCCACGGTGTACCAGAGAACGCTGAACTAGGCTCGGTGATAGAATTTGTCGAAAAACTGCTCCGCTCTGAATTTGAGCTTGGCGGCGTGGACTTGCAAATACAACGCGCACACAGAGCCCTGGCGCCCAGACCTGGCCCAAACTCGCGTCCGAGGTCCATTATAGTAAATTTCCAGCAGTACAGCACCAAGGAGATGGTTATCCAGAAAGCCTGGCGAAAGAAAATCATGATGGAAGAGAAACCGCTGTATTTCGACAATGACTATACAGCCACCAGTCTTCACCAGCGCAAGGCGTACACAAATATTAAAAGGTCTCTCAAAGAAAAGGGCATTCGTTTTCAGACGCCTTTCAATCGGATACGCATTTACTGGGAGGACGGTATGCAGGTGTACGGCAGTGCCTGGGAGGCAGCGTAGGAGCTGCGTCGGCGGGGATACAGCGTGGAGGAGCCCGAGAGACCGCCTGGTAAGAGCCACCTGTTGGACCGTCTCCAGCGGGCTACATCGTGTCAGTGAGTGGGATCAACCACAAGTGTGGACACTGCCAGAAGAGCTAAAGAACACCTACGGGAATTTAAACATGGACACAGCAGTGTTTAAAAACCTATGTTAAAGCGACCCTTTACATAAAGATGTTCAGTGTATGTGTGCCGGCTAGCGGGATGATGAGGTCACCTCGTGTTACGTGTGTGCCATCGGACACACGTAAGTGAATTGCGATACAGTCTGTAGGGGACTTATTGGGGAGGGGGCCCTTTCCTGGAGAGAGGTTTACCCCCTCCTCAGCTGAAAACTGGAGAACGCTCTTCAAACTTTGGAAGTCCTTATACTTCTCTGTTATAATGCTTGTTCTAAGCAGTTCTTGGCTTGTTACTGTGTTACAGTTTATTTTATTTAAGGTTAGTCTGTGGAAACATAGTGGTGTAAGAATGACTTTTTGATGATGGTACAGTCTACTGAGGTTAAGCTAATGTCCTTAAACGTGAACGGTTTGGGTAACCCAATTAAAAGGTCAAAGGTAATGACCAAATTTAAAAAAGAGAAAGCAGATATTATTTTTATGCAAGAAACTCATCTTTCTCAACAAGAGCATGAGAAATTGAAAAGATTTGGTTTTAAAAATACTTACTACAACTCATATGAGCATATGCATAAAAGGGGGATTGCTATTCTTGTCGCTAATAAATTTAAATTTGAATCATATAAGGAAATAAAAGAAAGGGATGGAAAATATCTCATTGTTAAGGGTGAAAATTGAAAAATTTAAAAAGAGATAGTAACATTAGTAAATGTGTATGCTCCACCCGATACTAGTAAACTGTTCTTCAAATCATTAATGGATGTAATTGTACTGGAGGCGGAGGGTATATGTATATGTGGTGGAGATTTCAATGTGGTATTAAACCATCATTTAGACACAACTAACAGCAAAAGAAATGTAAGCAAAATATCAAAATTGATTAACACAACCTGGGATGATATAGGATACTGCGATGTCTGCAGACATATTAATCCATCTTTCAAAAACTACACTCACTACTCAGCTCCTCACCGCACATACTCTAGGATTGATTATTTTTTTATGCCAAAAAGTGACTGTTATAGGGTGAGAGATTGTAGCATTGGAGTAGCTGATGTCTCTGACCACAGTGCTTTGTATCTGACAGTTCAAATAGAAGGAAGGAAGAGAAAGACAGGTTGGAGGTTGAATGTGGGTTTGTTAAATAACAAAGCAATTGCAGAACAGATAGAATTGAATATCAAAGAATATATGATGATAAATGATAATTGGGAGGTAGACCCGTCTATATTGTGGGATTCACTGAAGGCTGTGATGCGTGGGAATTTAATTGCACTAACAGCACAAAATAAAAAAAGAGAATTAAGGAGTATAATACCCTGACATCAGATTTATCAAATGTGGAGCAACAACACAAAMTCAACAGGGACCCAGATCTACTAACGCGTATGCAGCAAATAAGGAAACAGATTAACGACCTGTTAGAACAAGATGTTGAGAAGAAGGCTTGATTCTATAAGCAGACATACTACGAATCCGGCCCTAAAGCAGCCAAATTACTTGCCCGACGCCTACGTAAACAGCAAGTCGATAGTACCATTCATAGGATACGAGACCCACAAACAAATAATTTGATTTATCATCCACAGAAAATAGAGGCCATTTTTCTAAATTACTATAAACAACTGTATACGGACACCTCTGATTCTAAAATGGAAGCGACAAGAAATTTTCTTAATGAACTGGATTTACCAAGTATAGGCAAAATACAAAACAATTTCATTACAGCAGATTTCACACTAGAAGAAATAAATAATGTGATTGGGAGTTTAAAAACATCTAAAACACCAGGTAGTGACGGCTTTCCTGCCGAATGGTATAAAACCTTTAAAGAACAACTAGCTCCACTCCTGTTAAAAACATTTAACTGGATTAAAAGAGAGTGTAAACTTCCACCTTCATGGAATGAGGCAACCATCTCAGTACTTCCAAAGGAGGGTAAGGACAGGGAATTTAGTTGTAATTATAGGCCTATCTCAATTCTTAATCAAGATTATAAGATGTATACAGCAATTATAGCAAAAAGACTAGAAACTATCCTTCCTGAATTAATAGATGAGGACCAGACAGGATTTATAAAAAGTCGTCAAACACATGATAATATTAGGAGGACGCTACATCTGATAGATAAAATAGAAAGGGAAAATAAGACGGCAATATTACTAAGTCTTAATGCCGAAAAGGCCTTCGATCGGGTCAACTGGCCAGATCGATAGATTCGGCTTTAATAATCATTTTGTAAATATAATTAGATCTCTTTACCAACAACCAACAGCCAAAATAAAAATTAATGGGTCATTATCTCCATCGTTTAGTTTACAAAGAGGAACTAGACAGGGTTGTTGCCTCAGTCCTACATTATTTGCTGCTTATATTGAACCCCTGGCCCAGGCAATCCGTCAACATGAACAAATACAAGGCGTTACAATAGGACATAAAGATCATTTAATTAGTTTATTTGCAGATGATGTCTTGATCCATTTAACAGATCCTGAGGCTTTCCTTCCCGTACTGATGGAAATCCTTGATGAATTTAACTTTTTTGCTGGTTACAAACTAAATATTGCGAAGACACAACTTTCGTCATTTAATTACAAACCTTCTGAGGAAATCAGACATAGATATAATTTAAGATGGGACATGAAAGAAATAAAATATTTAGGGGTGATAATTACAAAAAACCTAAGTAGCTTGTATGGTGCAAACTATAATGTGATTAACGAGAGCATTAAAAGCGATATGGAACGGTGGTCTACCTATCCATTAGATTTTGCCAGTAAGTTCAACGTCATCAAAACAAACATATTACCTAGATTGCTATACCTATTTCAAGCTTTGCCAGTAGAGATACCTAAACACCAGTTTACAATCTGGGATAAACTTATATCCAGGTTTATTTGGGATGGAAAGAAGCCTAGAATAAGATACACAACACTCCAGTTGGCCAAACATAAAGGAGGAATGGCCCTGCCGAATCTCAAAGATTACT
>JAZGTJ010002120.1:16918-34217 GCA_036877575.1 Botia almorhae
CGGACCAAACGACTCAAAATTATCCACAAAGTAAACAGAGCGATGGACTCCATTGTGTTCAGCGAGAGCGCCACTCTTCCTGTTTATCCCGAAACCGCCGCACCATAATAAAGTAGGCGTGCTCGTAAGCGTGACCCGGCACGAATGCTAAAACCCTATGTGAGTGCAGGCCAGAGGGGGAGTGGGGAGGGGGGGACAATCGTTCTCGGGCCCGGTTCACGGCAACCGTGCCTAGTGTGAGTACACCCTTATGGAAGCCCTGAATAATTGGTGTAAATCTAGACCTTCAACAGAGATTACGCAGACGGTAGATCTGATAACGGTAGACTAGTCAACATCCTGTCTGTGCAAAACAGGTGCTACATTAATTTCTATATTGATACCTACATAGACTGAGCTTCAGACAGTATGGTAAAAAGAACGATTTATTAAGAACTGAAAGCCCAGATGATTTTGCTGAAGATTCATTTTCTTCTTTCAGGCATTAAAGATCTGGAGGTTCTGAAAGCAGAGGCAGCTGAGAAAAAGTTCCCCAATAATGAGCTGCTCCAGCGTCTTAACACTGTCCTCACGGACATACACAAGTGTGAGAGCAGCAGCACAGAGCTCCTCAAGGGCAGTCAGAGCAGAAGAATGACTCTGGAGGAGCTGAGAAACTTGGTGGATACCATGCAGAACCTACCCTGTGTTATGACACAGCTGAAGGAGGTGCAGGTGAGGAGGAGGGAGAGAAGAATGGACCTGCCTTATTTTGTGCGTTGAATACCCACAGAACTGCCTTGAAATGCAAAGCTTTGTCCTTTGTTAGGGCAGACCATATTAGGTGGCCCCCTTTTAAAATTGCCAATAGCGTTTAGTGATCCTCTTAGCTAGCATTTTATTGGTCAGAAACATTTTATGAGAAAATCTGCATTGGCAGAAGTGAGAGATTGTAAGTTTTGAATGCGTATTAACTGATATCAAGGTCATAGGTCATAGTAGGTTATGACAAAACCTAACATTAACATGGAAGGGGTGGCTATATTACATCATACTTGGTTGTAACAAATCAGCACAATTGACAATACAATGTGCGATTCGAAAAATAAAGCTACAGTTACACTGACAGTCTTGGCAAGCTAACCCACAGACCTAAATCTGTGCAGGAACATTTCATTGACACTTTCTCTCTTCCTTCAGGCTGTTTTGCAGAAGATCGAGGAGTTTGATTCCCGTGCCCAATCTATGGTTAACAGCACCAAGGGTGAATGGAAGCAGGACTCTCTTCTGCCCACCTCCACAGAGATCCAGGCCCTGCTGGAGGAGGGAGCATCTCTGCCTGTGATTGCCCCAGCGTGTGAGCTCCTGAGCGGGCTGCAGGAGCAGGGTCGCTGGCTGGGAGAGGTCAGGCGAACATTAGGACCGGAGGGGGGTGAGGTGACTCTGGTGGTGCTGAGAAACCTGATGGAAGCAGGCTGTAATGTACCGCAGAGCGTGTCGGTAGAGACCGCCATGGCTGAACTGCAGGAGCTGCTTACTATAGCAGAGCGCTGGGAGGAGAAGGCTCAGATATGTCTGGAGGACAGGTGAGCGAATTATTTCTAAATCTCTCTAAATCTCTCCCATTCTAAATCTTTCTCTATATGAACAGACAGAAACATCATCTTTCTACGCTGGAGGCCATCGTAAATGAGGCTCAATTAATACCAGTCCAGCTGCCCAATATCCTGTCCCTGCAGGCCTGCCTGAGCCGAGCCCGGGCCTGGGTCACTGACCTGGAGGAAATCCAGGTAAAAACAACTAATGATAAGAGTGAACCCTAAACTTTAGGGTTTCAGAAGATTTGCATTAATCAGTCAAACAAACTAAACTGTATGGTGATTCACAATGTGCCAAAAACTAAATGTGTTGTCTTTTTGTGCAGAATGGTGAGCATTACCCATGTCTGGATGATCTGGAGGGTTTGGTGGCCATTGGGCGGGATTTGCCTGTGAAGATGGAGGAGCTGAAGCAGCTGGAGCTGCAGGTGGCTAGCGCTCACTCCTGGAGAGAGAAGGCCAGCAAAACCTTTCTTAAGAAGAACAGCCAACACAGTCTTTTGGAGGTCAGGCGATTGTTCATCATGTCTTTATGATGTCTTAGGGGCTAAAGTCTGCATATTTATTTCCTAGTTTTCATTAGTTTACCATGCCAAAAACTCATTTTTAAAGCAAGTATTTTATGTAACTGTCATGGACTATGGTTGGGTGCAGGTGTTGTGTCCATGTGTGGAGAAGAGCAAGAAGAGGGAGGAGAACTCGTTAGACAAGGAGGCGGACTCTGATGTCAATGTATTAGGTCTCACTGCTCAGGACCTCAGAGACCCAGGAGCTATTGTGAGTTCACACATGCTGAAATCTTTTGTTTGTCAATGGTGAAAATTTTCACATCAGCATATTTTGTTAGGTGAGATTCGGTTGCATGAGTAGTTGGGTTTACATCCACATATAGTTAAAAATGCCGGATTTATAAGATGAGAATAAAATCTTTAAAGTTTACAGCTAGGATTGAAACATAGCTAGTGAGTCACAGAGTCTTTGACATCATTACCAGGTAATGGCTTTCAAAGAAGGGGAGCGGCTGGAGAAGGAGACCCTCCTTCGCCTCCAGCAAATCAACTTGGCTAAACCTGGTATGGAAAAAGGATCCAGGGATGACCAGCACAACATAAAAACAGAAAGAAGAAGTGACTCCATGAACACAGATACACCTCTTAACTCAGACAGTCCTATGCTGCAGAATGGTGGCTCCTCCCATTCCCATACCTCTAGCCAATCAGTGTGCATATGTGGTGGCGTGCCCCACCCATTGCTTTACCGCTGCCACCTTTGCAAAGACTGGTTCCATGGAGGTTGCGTACCTTTTCCGTCATTGCTGGGTTCCTCCGACATGCCTCTATCTCACCCTCTCTGCTGGTGGGACTGGAACACACGTTTCCTTTGTTCGCGGTGCCAACGATCCCGGCGACCACGGCTGGAAACTATCCTAGCGCTGCTGGTGGCACTGCAAAAGTTACCTGTGCGTCTGCCAGAGGGCGAGGCGTTACAGTGTCTTACAGAGAGAGCCATTAACTGGCAGGGCCGAGCTAAACGTGCACTAGACACTCCAGAGTTGCAGAGGGTGCTAGAGAGATTGCAACAAGTGAAGGATGAAATGCACAGTATAAAAGAGGAAAAACAAGAGGAGAGAAATAAAAACAATGGGGACGCTGTAATTGTGTTGTCTGACTCAGAGGAAACAGAAGACAGTGTTATTGATCTGACAGTGGAAGTCAACTCGCCAAAAAAGAGTAAAGAGAAGGCTGGTAATGGAATACAGGTGAGGAGGTGCAGGTATAAATGTTTTGGAAAAAAGTAGAATACTGCAAAACAAAATAATCGTCTTTAATACATTTGTATAATAAAGACTTGAGCCAATTTGATTTAGCATAAAATTTGGTAGTCTACTGCTAATATTTTAAGTATATAAACTTCATATCAATTAGATACTACATGATATCAAAGAAAGAGATATTTTACTAAATAATGTTATGCAATATATATTTTTTATTTATTAAATGAAATAATAGGTGTGTTTTACTTTTCTGACTCGATCTTCTCAGATTAGTTTGCTATAAGTATTTACTATCTTCTAAGCTCATCTGTTATCTTATGTAGTGTTTTCATGAATTTACATGATGGTGTTATGACACCATGGTGATGTATGTTTTTAAAACTTTTTTCTTGTGCAGCCGGACTGTGAAAATGGAATTACAGGAAAGTCGAGCATTAATGATGTTACAGGTCAGTTCTCCAGTCAGTCATCAGCTACTCTGAGCTGTAATCAGTATGCTTCAAATGAGATTCTTGCTGTTCTTAACCTTGTTTTCTGTCTGTTGCCTCTTCTCATCAGGGGTGGATTCTCTGGTGCCACTTGTGCCGTGTCTTAAAGGACCAGTGATTAATCTGACCTCATCCACCAGAGCACAGCTGGAGGAACTTCAGCTGGAAGGAGACCTGCTGGAGGTTACGCTTGATCAGACACATGCAATTTACCGGATCTTACAGGCAGCATCACAGCCAGCCCATGATGCCCTTAACACACTCATACAGGTGAGTGGGCCTATGATGGCCTGCGCTCACACATACAGGTGAGGGGCCCATAATGCCCTGCACACACTCATACAGGTGAGGGGCCATAATGCCCTGCACACACACACATAAAGATAAGGGGATGGGGTTTGAGTTGTCAGATTGAATTCTGAAATTGTCTGTATGCCCTTTTCTGCGCTACTTAAATTATACTCACTTTACACTGACTGTGTTTGCGTCATGTTTTTCAGATTGAGCTGCAGGAGCAGAGAAGCTCAGGTCGTGGCAATAGGTCAAAAGATTCCAAAAGGAAGAGGAGGAGCCAGAGAGCTGATGGTGAACCTAAATCCACAGAAGCTTCTGAATGCAAGAAAACGAGACCCGTAAAACCACAAGAGATCAACAAAGAGGTAATCAATACTGTGTTAGCCCGAGACTGACACAATATAAATAATATAAACCTTATCTGCTTAGATCATGAATATTTAAACATTTATTTATAAATTACATCACCTATGAATATAAATATTTTGCCTGGCTAAATGTTTACTAGTTTTAGCAGCTGAGCCGGCAGTGATCTTTGTCAGCCCGCTAGGCTTTACTGTTTATACTGTCATTTTATGTACTAGTTGTTTAATATAGCCTGTTGTTGTCTGATTGACAACCATTAAAAACCATTAAGCAACCATTAAATGTCAATTCCACGTTTTGTGAAATTTTCGTCAAAGGCTTTTGTTCTGTAACCTTCTGTTCTCTTACAGATGTTGTGATGTTCTCCTGAAGCTGTTGAGGTGCTCAGGCTCATGATGGTGGATCATCAGACAGACAGATGCAAGGCTCAGACTCATTCTCCAGACTCAATAAGCTCACATTATCTTCTTTTCAACCCATCTAATAGACTCTTCTCACTTTTGTACTAAACCACTGCACTCCTTTCCAAACCCACCCACCAATATTTTTATTTTTTTTAGACCTAACACCCAAGTCATTAACTGTGTAAGCATGCAGGATGCAGATCTCTGATCTTTTAGAGGGATACGGTGAGATTTGCCCTGCAGTAAAGATGTCTGTCTATAATATAAATGTACCAAACTGTACCTAACAGTCAGATGCCATGTGCTGCATAATATTTGTCCAGGTATATATACAGACATAAACAGACACACCCCCACACATACACAAACACTTGTTGGCCTGAAAGAGGGGGATGTTTAGCAAAAGTTTGGCATTACTGCCATGGTAATACATGTATTCTTTTTGTACCGAGTCTTGCATTTTGTTCAGGGAGACTCAACATTGTGAATAAACTAGTACAATATTTTGAAAGTGTGATGGAAAAACAAGGCATTTACGTTTTGGTGCTACTTTCCTAAGACAGGTTACTGCATAGTCGTTTTCTTCCTCCTTTGTTTTGTTATATCATTGTAATTTTCTTTTTGTGCTTCTGTTGTCTTTTGTTAAGCTATCTACTCTTATCTTCCCTCCACAGAACTGTACAAACCTCACTTTAACTCCATCTTATGTCGCTGGGATTCTAATAATTCTATTATTGTTATTATTATTATTGGTATTGCTATTGCAGACATGCATAGTTGTGAGTTTGTGTATAAACATTTTCATTTCAATGTTGCCTTTGTTTCTTTTCACTCTTGGTAGAAAATAAAAGTTTAGATTTGTTTTAGGAAGCTGGCAGTATGCTCTTGTTTATTTTTTTTATTTAAAATAGAGTTGTGAAAGTGTGGTAGTTTACAAACTTTACTTGCGGGAAATTAGCGCTGCAATTGCCAATGTGCTGTTGAGCACTAATAACTACTGTAGCTTTCCATAAAAAGCACAAGCTTAATGACAAGCGATCAGTCATGGAATCTCAGATATTTTTAAACTAAAAAGCAAAATGTACACAAGTAGACTTGTTGATTTCAAGCAGCTGGAATGTCAGTTTAAGCTTAACCTGTTTTAACCATTAAACATCTGGCAATGTAAAAATAATACCTAAATATAAAGGCAATCATAAAACTACAGCATAGAGATCATCAGTGTGGAGTGGTAATAGCATTTATAGTAATAGCATTGAACTTTATAAATTGTCCTATTACCATTTTTACTTTATTTTTGTTTATATAGCTGAACAAAAAACAATTTATTAAGAAAGGCTACCTGAAAGTTTTAAGCCTCAAAAAATCAATAGTTAAAGTGGTACTGAAATTTCTCATTTCATCAGTTAAATGGTCCCTTGTCCATTCACATTCTAGATTAATGGCTTAAAATAATGGCACTCAATAGTATGAATATATTAGTACTACTGTATAAAGAAAAATATATGAACCTGTGATAAGAGTATGCTAGACATGCTGTAATTAAAATGTAACCATTTATGCTGCAGAAATAGGCCAATCCTTTGTAGTTAAATGCAAGAACATCCATGACACGTCCTCTCATCTGTTGGGACTGGCAAGGACATGGACATGGAGTGCCTATGCCACAACATAATCATCTGATCAAGTTCAGGGCACCGATCCTTCAAGAAGACCATCCAGAAGCTTCTCACACATGTGGAGACACCGGGGAACATGGAAGAACCCTATACAATGTTGAGAATGCAATTTATTTAATACTATAATGGTCAGGAATGGCAGATTATAGTGGTATTTGTTATAATAGTAATACAATAATAGTAACAGATTAAACTTGCTAATGTGAAGTTTGATGCTGGTGGTGAATACTTTCTTCTGCTGCTCACCTTTAAATGGTCCTCCTTTAAAATCCAACACAACTTCTCCCTGACGACTCAGATATCCAAACCACTCGCCATGTTCCTCATCAGAAAACTTTGTGAAACATTGAAACATTATTGTGACAATTTCCTAATGATAAGTCTGACTTTAAGTATAAATATATATATATATATAAAACTCAGAACTTTCATATAGCTATATATACACACACATACAGGTTTTATATGGTGTCTCAGAAATGCATATCTTACATGACTAAATGTGTAGTCATAGATCTGCTGGAAACGCTCCATTAGCATGGGCTCTTTGCTGTGACTGTACGCCATCAGGTAAGCAATCAAAGCTTCACAGTGAGGCCACCACAGCTTCATATTCCATTCTAACTGTACATACAAACAACATATCAGAATGTCACTATTAAAGTGAATGAGTTTCAATACTGATGGTTTGGTTTGTCAAAGGGTGCAATTCCAGTTTTTACCAGCAGAAGATAATATTGGTTATATTAGTATAATATTGTTATATTAGTTAATATTAGTATAAAGTGCTAGTTTGATCTAACCTGAGTAGGGAAATGACCATCAACATCCAGGAAGTAAAAAAGACCACAGTGTTGTTTGTCCCACCCGGTCTGAAATGGGACCTCCATAAACTTCTCCACTGCGATCCTCTGTAGGTGTGCATCTCCTTGTGCATGCGCATACTGCAGCAAGAACCACCCGGCTTCCAATGCATGACCTAAAATGAGATTGTGATAAAGAATTTATGATGAGATGGTATCTGTGTAGGCATTAAGTTGTAGTGTAGGCTTAAGTGTTGTAGTGTAGGCTTAAGTGTAGGCTTGTGGTTATTTACCAGGGTTCTGCACACGCCCTTGACAGCCAGGTAGTTCCTTTCCATCCAATGTGACATTCTCTAAAATGGCTTTACCATCTCTCTGAGATGACATAAATGTATAAAAATATAAAGGACCATTTGTTATTACCACCTCAGAATTACTTTTTCATCATGTTATAAATTATGAAAAAATCTTAGTGATTGTATTAATAGTGCTACAAGATGTTTGTTTACCATATAATGAACTTATAGTGTTTGCTGACCTGTATATGCTGTAGTATCTGATTCACACACCAGACACTTAATTCTTTGTATTTCTCCACAGCCTCTGTTCTGCCTTCCACCAGCTGATCCACCAGACACAAGAGCATCATGGGAACTGCCATACTGTTGATGGGCGGATCACCAGGAAGTTGAGGGCGACCAAGACCAGATGAATCGATGCGGACCCAGTGCACCAACTGATCCATCATGCTCTCTGCATCTGCCTAAGGAGAGCATCATGATAACTACTGACCCAAGCAAATGAAAGCATTTACCATGATGACATTTAAAATCTGAAGAGCAAGATCTAGGGAGAAGATATAGAAAAAGCATGTCATCATTTTACATTATTTATTAAAAGCATTTATGTAAATGATGCAACAACATATATCCCCAATTTAAATGGTTTCTTTAAAAATTAAAATTCTGTCATCTTTGCCTCTGAAACCATTATTTGTTTTCTTTTTGTTTGTTTTCTTCTTTGGAACAATAGAGGAGAAATTCTGCAGAATGTGGAAGCTGTTTTTTTTCTCATATGAATGTGAATGTGTATAGAGACTGAGGCTGACAATCACAGATATTCTTCCTAAAATCTCCTTTTGTGTTCCACAAAAAAATCAAGTCATAGGGGTTTGGAACAAAAAGTCAAAAATGTATATTTTTTATTTTTGAGTGAACTATCCCTTGAAGTTAACAAAATGACTAGCACTTTTACCTGCATCTCTTTGTCTTGTGTAATCCTGGATAGTTCATCCATGGCCATAACATAAAAACACTCGCTGAAAATCGTCCTTTGAACCTTCACTGCTCGACCGTCCCGTGTTAGACAGAAGGCACATTTCCCTGGGCCACTGGAAGCCTCAACTCGAGCATACTTTTGCAGAAATGTTCCACCTGAAATTCAAGACTAAATGAAATAACAGGATCACTGCATAATTACTGAAATAATGTATGAAAACCAAGAAATACAAAAAAACACGACAGACCTAATTTAGCAGCCTCAAGAATCTCAGGTCTGTGATATCTGTCCATTGAACGATATAACCTGCTGTACATCCATACCTGGGAGAAACATCACTGATTTATTACATCAGCAGACATCTATCACTGTAGAACAATGGGTTACTGTAATTAACTTGAAAGGATCTCACCTGTCTTCCCTGCAGCCAGACGTATTTTAGCTCATCATAGACCTTCCCATCTTTTCCAAGACAGTTAAAAAACCCACTAAAGTCAATGAAATGAAACAAAAATTTAAATGGAGCATGTGTGATATACACAATTTAAATTAAATCAAATTATGCAAATAATGCCAAGGTTTTCTGTTTTGTGCTATAAGAAAAGCACACTGCAGTTTTCAACATGCCTGATTCTTGTCATTAATCATTCACTGTACAAAAAATATTCAGCAAGTTTTATTTTTTGTTTTAGACACAGAAGTATTTAAAATAGAGATTTCCCTCGTTGTTCAGTGCTTTATTTCTATTGTTTTGCAAATCACAGTTACACGTATGTTTTATGTATGTTAACAAGGGTTATATTTCATGCAAATATCTAAACAAATTTTAATCAAATAAAATACTAGGATAACAAGAAAAGTTATTGTTTCAAAATATTATATGACAAATTATTTCAAATATTAAATGTTAAATCAATTTACCCATACTGATTGTCATGGGAGTATTTCAGCCAGAAATCCACAACTTTATCCAATTCAGTCCGAATTCTCTGGCGATACTGCTCCAGCACTGCTACAGTCATTGTTCCTTCAAAAATAAATAAGTAAAAAGTATCCATTTATTTTAAATATTTGGATATACATAATTCTAGGCATAGTGACAAACCTGGTGATTTTGTAATGTTTTACTGTCAAATGTGTGTGTGTACTGGTATTCACTACGTCCAAATGTCCCCACAAGTATAGTATTACAAGCGCATGTATTTTTTCCTCATAAACCAAGCTTATTAAACAAGAAAACCAATGTCTTTTGCAGAAAACTTTTACAACAGATTTATTGGTCCAAACTAGACCTTTGGTATTTCAATATTATGGCAACAATGAAGATGTGAAACATTAAACAGTCAACCACTGTAATGCAAGCACGGAAGAATTTCTGTGGAAATTGCTGACACGCACAAATTGTGGTCACAAATGGTGTAAAAAGGAAACACTAAATTAATGATAACTGCCTGGCTGCACTTAAAGCTTTTAGGACAAAAGTAACTGTTTGCTGACGTTAATGCATGAACCCCTTGAGTATTGTGAAACTGTTTCGATAAATCTGTAACAGTTGTCTTTTAACAGAGCTTTACTTGTACGCGGAAAACTATTAAACTATCCCAATCCCTTATTCTTTTCACGTGTCCCAGCCTGCAAATCAAAATTGCTTACCTTTAATATATTAAGAAACCCCTCTTGTATTGGCCTGTCTTTAAATGTTCTTCTTTTTAAATGACAGTAAATGTAACAGTACCGTTAAAGCAACTCTTCCTTATTTTGCAGACGCAATGAAAAACAGCACATCATATGACCCACATCCAGACAGCTGCTTCTGTTTACTCTGTTCTCCTAAGATCATTTGACAGCTCTTTTCCCTGCTTATCCAATCACATTGTGTGTTTAGGAGGCTCGTGTCAGCGCTACGGTTACGCATTCGTTAGATATTAACCAGTGCGTATACTTTGCGTATTTTTCCGCTGACATGGTTTTATTGAAAAAGACGAGATCACGTTGAAGGCGTTTTGTAATGTCAAAATTTTTTTGTGTGTCGTAATGGATTTTTAATTTTTTAATTTTTACAATTCAAACGAAACTCACAGTATTGACAATATTTGCGCAGTTAATTTGCCCTTACAAACATTTTTTATTTATTCCATATAATATATATACCATGATACAAGAATTTGGTCTTTTTTCTGTTATACATTTAAAACACTAATGCTATACTGATACCACTATTGTATAGAAATACTGCCACTGTACTTTTTGTATGGGGTTTCTCCCATAAAAATATAGTAATTTTGTATGGAACACCATACACCTTGTACTATTGCTTATCAATATTTAGAATTTTCTATCAATGGGAAATCTTTGTAAGGGACTAAAGGCCTTTTAGAACAGTATTAATAAGAACTGTAAAATGTAACAATACAAATTAAATAAACAGTCAGATTGAATGAAAACAGTGTACATTTTCCAAAATAAAGTTGTGTGGCCAAATGAACTCCTCCTTTACTTAGAGGAGTGGTGAATGTGAAGATCCGGAGTGAGTGTTCTTGTGCAGAGCAGATTGAACTTTCCTCAGGTTCTGTCTCACACGCACAAACTCCAGGAGCTGAACTTCTTCTCGTAACTTCTCCTCCTCCTCCTTCTCCTCCTGAGATATCAAAAGATAAACCACTATTAAACACATTACAAACTTTCAATCCATGGTACCAACAGTCTCCAAAAAAAGCCATGACTACTACAGTGATTGTGAGTTACCACAATAATAGTAATACAAAATTATATATAGTGGTAAAAAAACACAAAATGACAGATTCTGAATACCTTTAACATTTTTTCAAGGAAAGCCCATCTTAATTTATTATGATAATACTACTGTATAATGTGGTTACTATAGCAGAAAATATATGTAAGAAAACACATAATAAAGTAACCTACAATGCAATTAAATTGTCATAATAGAAATCATAAGCTTTGAAGGTGTTGCTTTCAGGAGCCTGCTGACCATCATCTGCTTATGTTTCTGCTGCCGTTTGAGGAGGACTTGCTCCAGAGGACTCTTGCTCTGCTCTCCCTCCTCTCTCTGGCTCTGTTCTCTCTTCCTCCTCTCCAGTACCATCTGAAGTTCTGGTTTACCACATACCACTAGCCCTCTGTCCCACCCAAAGAGCCAAAGCACAAACATAGCCAAAGTCAGGATTAAATAGCCATTTTAATGACAAACAGCCTACCTAAGAATAATGTTGTTCTTCTGCATGTAGGAAGAAGAAAAAAGAACAATTGACAAACTTACAAATGCAGTACTTGCCTGAATCAACATCTGTTGTTTGTCAACAACATTCTTATCAAACAACCATAGGTCAAACCATAACCTACCCCTGAAATCACAGGTTTAGTTGATAAGCATGTTGACCTACCCTAACCCTAAACTTTAACATAACTCTATTATCTTGGCTGATAGTTTTGTCGGAATCAACATGTACAACGTGAGGTTATGAGTAAACTATGACAGAATTTTAATTTTTGGTGAACTGGCCCTTTAAGTGTCTCAAACTTCCTCACTCTACAACACATTTACAATGAGCAATTACAGTGTTATATCAAAACAGATAACCTGTATACTAGATTAATTAATTAAGGTAATTATTGAACTAATTAACAATTTAAGGTTGCTATTATTGTATTATAATTATCAGCCAAACAACTGAATCTTTTCCATCACATCACAAAGCACATTACAGTACTGTTGGGTAGCAGCACACAGTGGCCAGAAGAGCGGCTGCCTATCACAGAAGCTGACACATCATGGGCTGAAAGTAGGTTGCTGATAACGCCAGAGGTGTACGATTGCAGCCTGTGTCTACACATTGCACATTGCTGACACAAAAGATCAGAGAAAGGACCAGCCATCATTAATATTTCACCAACCCCTACTTAAAACTTCAACTATTTATGAAAGATCACCTTTTATCAAGAGCATGTGAATGTTTTTTTCTGAATAGTGAAAGTTCCTACATCTGACACAACTTCTAATGCTTACTTTTTGTGGGCCAGCAGCAGCTCTTTGTGAAGCTCCTGGTGGCTCCTTGAAGCTTTTACTGGGTTGTTGAGGTTCCAGGAGCCCTCAGTGACATCACATTGATCTGCATTTTCTTGGACACAAAAGTTATTTCTACAAGATTCTACAACACACACATTTATGTTACTGGTGAAGTCTGTGAAAAATATCAGGACAACAAACCTGGATTATTGCCATGATAACACACAGAATTGCTATTAAATGTGTCTGTTGATGGTTTTGTTCTGAACTGTGCTGCCCTGGTGGAGTTGAAGACGTTGGACAGGGCATTTTTGAGGTCTTGTTCAGATGGTCGTGTCACGAGTGCTTGTGCAGTAGCTGATCTCATTGCACAAACAGGTATCAGGGAGGGCCCTCAGCCAAAGCTCCTGCTGCATGCTGGGAAACTATGTGTAGGGGTCGTCAATTAAAGCAAAAAGAGTAACAAGAGCGGAGGGATTGAGTTTCACGTAAGTGGAAATCTATAATTTATCTGCTGGTCAAATGCCTGCCCTGCACAAAAGATTTGATATTTTAAGTAAAATCACGTCAAGAGATTTTTGACGCACACAGGAATGTATCAACATGTGCAAATAAAGCCTTAGGATAACAAACATACCTAAGACAGATTGACTGGAAAAGTTTTTAATTTGTAAAATAACATCTCCAAGGGAGGGACACAGAACAGTATGCTGATGTTAAATAATAGTAATAATAATAATAATAATAGTTTTGTGCATCCAAACAAAATAACACAACACATGAAAAAAACACTCATTCCAGTCTGAACTTGTTAGAGGTATCAAGAATATACATCATGTAATACATCATTCAAATATACAGCTCTTTAACAAATCAATGTATGACAACCAATGACAATCAATGTAATTCAATTTGTTGGATACGCTGAACTGAAAAATATCTAAAGTCTGGCTATGAACTCACCCAAAGTGTGTCACCGCTCCATGCAAAGTCTCCTCTGAGCAGCAGTGAGTATGAGCTATCGTATTTATCACACACCACAGTGGACACCTGAGACAGATGTCACTTTGTTTCTATCGGTTAATCTGAGGCGCACTTCACTTTCTTACCGATGGGGGGCAATGTACGACAAACTCAAATTTACTCCAAATGTGTGGCAGTAACTTTACCAGCTCAACAGTGTATCTTTTATATTTTGTTTTAATGTGTATTCTTATTATAAGCATACAAATAAAACACTGAAAAGATACTTTTTATTATTAATTTTATTAAGTGAGTTAAGTCAGATTATCTATAAATCTATATAAATCATGAGGAGCCACCAGTCAATGTTCTATTCCCAGAGAACACACAAACTGATGTTGTTTTGCATTGCATTGCCAAAGGTATAACTTCAAAAATATCAAAAATATCATAGTTTAAAAAAAAGATTCTCCTCAGAAATAAAATCAACATCTGTTCACCTGATTTCCTCTCTGTTTACACTAGCATTGCAACACCTCTCTGGACTCAGAGTCTTAATGCATCTACAGTGAGGCCTACACCATGAGGCCTAATTTCACATTAATTTCACACTGTGCGCAGAATATCTAACAAATGCTAATATACTAGAAATTAAAAATAAAAATGCAAACAATCAAAAACGTGGGTGACGGCTCCCTTTGGTGGTAAGGGGGAGGCGGAGCAGCGGCCTCCCCTGTAACAGAAACCCCCCAACACCCCCACCAGACCCCTCCAGACCGTACCCTTTCCAATCTATGACGTATTGGAGTCTACCAGCTCGCATCTGGAGTCGAGTAACTGGTTCACTCGGTAGGCCTCCTCACCGTCGACCACGAGAAATGCAGGAGAAATGCGATAGTAAGCTGTTAAATCAAGACGGGCCACACCCACTGTCCAGGAGCGAAGTTGTGACCAGGGCGTCTGTGTTGATTCACCTGTAGAGTCTGGCGTCCAAACCCCCTCACTGCGTTCTGTACAAGCCAATCTGTTCTCACAGCCAATCTGTAACAGCTGGTAGGTCCTGTGGGTTCCACGGACCATGGAAACTGCGGAGGTTGATAGCCCAGAATGCACCTAAAGGGAGTTACTCCAGTAGCAGGTTTCATGATGGTATTTTGGCCATATTCGGCCCACATCAGGTACCTACTCCAGTCGACCTGGCGTTGATTACAGTAGGAGTGTAGGAACCTTACAATCTCTTGGTTTAAGCATGCCGTTTGACCGTTAGACTGTGGGTGGTAACCTGATGTTAGGCTGACTTTACTCCCAAGCTCTTGAAGAACGACGACCACACCCGTGAGGTAAATTGGGGATCCCAGTCAGACACAATGTCATCAGGTAATCCATAGAACCTGAATACAAAGTTACATAGAATTTCAGTTTTGGGAGGGGAACCAAATGACATGATTTGGAAAAGTGAGAATAATAGTGAGAATGGTGGTATTGCCTTGTGAAGTCTGTAATAAAGTCTATGGCAATGTGTGACCAGTGATAACAGTGTGACTCCGGCGGGCAGTTGCTTGGGAATCTTTGAAACCTGGCATACCGAGCAGTTCTGAATAAACTTGATAGTGTTGCTAGAGAGGTTTGGCCACCAGTATCGGTTTATTAGGAGATGAATGGTGGTTGAGATACCTGGGTGACCTGAACTTGGGGTTTCGTGTACCTGGGGGATAAAACGCTTTCTTAAAGGCTCGGGCACAAAGGTAAGGCTTTCGGGACATTCAGCAGGGTGGGGATGTGCTTCGTTTGAACTAACAATCTTAGTATGTATGTCCCATTGGACAGGGGCGACTAGGATTTTCTCAGGGATAATATTCTCTAAAATATTCTCTGGTGGCTGAGTCCTGGGCCTCTCTTTGGACTGATGGGACAGGGCATTGGTCTTAAGGTTCTTAGAACCTGAGTGATAAGTAACAGTGAAATCGAACTAGGTAAAAAAGATGGACCATCTTGGTGGGGGTTTAGGCGTTTAGCAGTTCTTAGATATTCTAAGTTTTTATGGTCCGTGATCACGGTAAAGACAATCACTGTAAAAACAATTCACGGTTTCCGTCATCATAATTACATTCGGCGGGCGAAAGTTTCAGGAAAAGAAAGCGCCTGGGTACATTTGGGGTGGCGTACTGTGTTGCTGAGACAAAATGGCACCCACACTGTGATTGGAAGCGTTGACCTTGACTATAAAGGGCTTCTTGGGATCTGGATGCCGTAAAATGAGCGTGGTGGTAAAACGAGTCTCTGTAAATGCCCTGATTGCCTTATCATTCCAGGCTAGTCTCCCTGATTGCTTTTTGGTGAGCGAAGTGAGTGGTGTCGCAACTAAGCTAAAACCCCGAATAAATCGCCGATAGAAGTTTGTAAAACCTAAGAAACACTGAAGTTCCTTTACCGTATTTGGGCTGAGGCCAATTAGTTACAGATTGTACCTTCTTGTCATCCATAGCGACACCCTCCTGGCTTATAACATACCCTTGTATGAGTAGTAGTGCTTGTTGTATGAAACTCACATTTTTCCCCTTTAATATACAAAGTTTTGCTCAATTAAACGTTTTGTTACACAACATTATTGTGTTTAGTGTGCTCCTCGAATGACTCAGAGTAAATAAAAATGTCATCAATATAAATGATAGCCCATCTGTCTAACATGTCACGAAAAATGTCATTCATGAAGGATTAAAAAAAAGACAGGTGGGCTATTGGCTAAACCGAAAGGCATTACTAGGTACTCATAATGTCCACAAGCTGTGGAGAAAGCAGTTTTCCACTTGTATTCTTACCAAATTGTAAGCACTTTTCAAATCTAGTTTAGTAAAAAATTTCGCTCTTCAAAGTTGTTCTAACACTACAGTAATCAATGGCAAAAGATAACGAAATTTAATCATAACTTTATTAAGGCCCAGGTAGTCAATGCACGACCTTAACCCACTGTCCTTCTTAACAAAAAAGAATTTGGCGGATGCTAGTGAATTGGATGGGCGACATAAGCCCTTTGCTAGTTCCTCTTCGATATATTGACGCATTGCTTTGGATTCAGGCTGAGAGAGGGGTAAAATGCGACCCTTAGGAGGCGTGGCACCTGGAATTAAATCTATCGCGCAGTCAACAGCATGGTGATGATAATTACACATTTTCAAACTACTCTTTACACTGAATTATGTTGAGGGTGGAAATGTACTTGACAGAGTCATAAAAAAAGGACTTTGCCTTAAAGAAATGCCTCCAGTGTTTCACCAGCATATACACACACCCTCCAACAAACCCTCCAAAAAGAGTAGATTCTGTTATGATGGCACCTTTAGGATACTGTTGTTAACATGCAATGAATTATATTGCATTGATTCTAATCTTTCTATGGTCTGAAATGCTGGGCTCCAGCCCCTAGTGACCCTGCAGAGATACACATTGTAACTCTTATTTGTAGGGTTAACCCTTGTGTGGTGTTCGGGTCTGTGGGACCCATTTTCAGTGTTTACCAATTACAAGGGCTATATATATATATATTGTAAATGTCAGAGACATTTGCATATTTGTTTCTGTTAAAATGTAAATCAATTAAAGTTTATTCATTGTTTAAAAATACTTGATTACAAAGTGTATGAAAGTA